>JAJHZJ010000650.1:1155000-1395577 GCA_023548195.1 Bettongia penicillata ogilbyi
CAATGCAATGGTCAATCTCAACTCCAGAAGAGTGATAATGAAGCATGGTTTCCACCTGTTCCCAGAGAGGTGATGGACTATTGGTATAGGAAAGACAGTCTCACAGAAGCATTAAGGCATCTAGGGAGAAATGGGACACCTCGGTGGCATAGCAGATAGTGTATAGTGTGCTGGATCTGGAGTCATCTTCCTGAGTTCAAATCTGGCCTCAGACACTTACTAGTTGTGTGGCCCTGAGCAAATCACCTAACTCTATTTGCCTCACTTTCCTCATCTGTAAAATGAGCTGGAGAAGGAAAAGGCAAACTACTCCAGTATCTTTGCCAAGAAAACTCCAAATGGGTCAGAAAGAGTCAGATGCAACTGAAAATAACTGAACAACCACAAAAGAGAGAGAGAGATGAGAGGTAGCATGTGCCAGGTGTATCAAACCACCTCTACCATCACCTTTCCTCAGACCCTGGTACAAACAGCACAGAACTTTGAGTCCAAAAGCCCAAATAATAACAATACCCCTCTCACCCACCAGCCTAGCTTCCACCATGGCCTGAGCAGCCAACATCAAGGGGGAGCAACCCTTGTAGAGAAGGGACTGATCCTTGTCACCACCAACACCAACCCCACAGCACAAAAGTCCCTGATGGTCAGGTAAGCCCAAGAGCCCTGAGAACAACAGCAACCTCTTTTCCTGAACGCTGCCTTGCTTCCAGCCTGTTAAATGGTTCAATATCAAAAACAAATATAGTTTTATTCATGGAAATGGCATTAAAGAAGATGCATTACCATCTGCATCCTAAGGACCACCAGACTTTCCCATCTGACTGGTAGATAAAACATCCTATATGTGTCTTCTCTCTCATAATATTAGGACTGGTAGCCTTGAAACTTAACCAGGATAATTTCTTCTTAAGGTAGGCTGTAGTTTATAGAATCTATGCATGGAAATCTTTGTTATAATATTAGGCCTCGTAGTTTTGAGGCCATCATGACAGTCTCCCCTTAAGGGAGGCTATGAGTTTATAAGTATTATAATACTTACAATAATATTTTTCAAAGATTAGTACAGCTCTATCCCCCAAGTAATATTTTGTCTACTACCAGACTGTTTTTCTTCAATAGGCAAATTCACAACACAATAATTTGTCTACCACCAGCTTGTTTTTTCTCCCTAATAAAAACCCCTCCCAAAATAATATTTTGCCCTGACCCCTGATATGCAACTTGACCAGCTTTGGGGGGAGGGGCACTCAAAATCAGAGTACAAGAACCCTACCTTCAGAAGGATACTTTGGTACACAGCATCCTTTCTAGCAGGAGCATATCTTCCTGTTGGAGCACCCCTTTTTGCTAAATGGTCCCATGTCTATGTACTCCCCAACATAGCACTACCCTTTTATGAGTTTACACTGTCTTCTATGTTAATGTTTATGCCTGGATTTTAAATTAGGTCCTCTTTTCCTCTTTCCCTCTCTCCCTCTTCCCCACTGTTTTCAATAACACTTTTCCTTGAACTCCCATTGTTTAACACATTATTCTCAGCACCCAAACTCATTTAGGGGTTTTCCCCCCACATCTTTGGCTGGTCCATCATTCTCTCCTTAAACATAAACTGGGTACCCAGACAAGGACTTAAAGTATTGATGGCCATATCTACACTGGGGGAATATGACACTGTGAGATCAACTGTAGAAAACAAGGACCAAGATGGGGACCCTACATCCCCCCAGGAGGGACTCCCTTATGCCAGAGGACTACCTCAAAACAGCTGGCTAAGTGCAGTGAGCAAGGTCTCAAAACACTCTCCCTATTAGAATGTGAGCTCTTCGAGAACTGGGAATATTTTGCCTTTCTGTGTTACCCATAGTGTTTTGCACGGTGCTTTGCATATAGTGAACACCTAATAATCATTTTGTATTCATTTTTTAAAGTTGTATGCAATAGATTTGAAGCTTAATATACAATCTTCTTTTTCTGCTCTTTGTTTATGGAAATGTTAATGTTCATGTTTGTTGATGTTTGTCAAGTTCAGAGTAACAAAACTAAAAAATTGTCTTGAAATAGTTGACTGCTAGAGAGTGAGATGCTATCGTCTTCAGCAACAATGCCAAAAAAAAGTCATGGGCTCAGCCTTTAGGACAAGCCATCAATCGAACAGTATGGGGAAAGGGGGCCCTCTGAAAACGGAGGTTTGTTTTCCACAGCACATATCCTCCCACCCAGAGAGGAAGACTTTGATGGCTGGACTTGGGTGCTTGCGGCAGATCAGGACCCAAAGCAGAGAAACACAGGAGATTTGAAGGGAGCTCCATCATCATTATCTAATTCTAAACAAAGGTTTGTCCCTCCTCTCAGGTACCCCTGCCCTAGAGACAGAATAGCAAGTGCATAAAAGGCTGGTGAACACCTGTCCCTTGGGGGGCGGAGGTTAGGGTGGGGTAGGAAAGGGGACTTCAGGACATGGATTGGGGCTCAGTGTGAAGTCTCTGGCTAAGACACCAGGTGGCGCTCAAGCTTTTCCAGAACCCAGTTCCCCCTCCATGCCTCTGCATGAGTGAGAATTAGTCAGTCTGGGTTCCCTGAAGCCCAGCCTTGCTTTTAGCGCCTTGAAAAGCACAGGTTCTATCTTGGTTCATCTAGCATAGGCTATATCCAATTAATTTAGGGTATAAAATGTGAAGATCTCCCACAGTTACTCACAATTTATCAAGCTGGCTCAACTCCTATGCCCAATGTTCTTATTTCTTTCCTAATTCCTTTTAGATTCAGTGAGATTACACATTTACATTCACATGTGGATTAAATGAACTATTTATTAAATAAGATTGAAAACTACAAAGTATAGTTTTGAAAGAGACTCCAAAGAAATGGTACCCTGTGGAACTTTCCCTCACCTCCTTCTAAATCATGTCTTGTTGCTCTCACAGGGAAAGGAGGGACATAGCACCCTCAGAACGGCATGTCCAAGTGCCCCTAGGATATGGATCTAGCAAAGGAGAAAGGGGAACCATCTCATCATGCAGGAGGAGACAATCCTATATTCCAGCGTCTATGGGGATAGCATTAGCTTACAAGTGAAAGCTAGAGTCCTCTAAGTCACCAGAATAGAGAATGGGGTTTTCTGAGATCAAGTTCTGTTATTCCCCAGGGGCTAGTGAGCGCCCTATTCATTTTGTCCATCTGTCTGTCTGTCTACTGTTTCCGTCAGTCTCTGTTTCTTTCTCTTTGTCTCTGTCTCTGATGCTTCTGGCTATTTTTGTCTGTCTTTGTCCATCTCTCTGTCTCTGTCTGAATCTGTCTCATTTGGTGTTTGTTGTAATTAAGGCAACTGTCTTTGTCATCAAATGTCCCCCTCCATCAGGACATAGAATGACTTTAGATTTTTTCTATTTTCTTCATTAAAATAGCTCAGAAAAAATCATCTCCCAGCTTTTTTTTTGGTACTGAAAAGAATGAGAAAATTTCAGGGGAGGAAAAGCTAAGCTGTTTGTAACGTGGGTTACAGTTTATACCTTGAAGAAGCAACAGCCCAAGGGTACTACTCAAATGTTTGCAGAGGAATAACCAGTTTTGTAACACTGTGTTACAAATGAAATTCCTAACCTCAAAGAGAGGGAGAGCTCTCCAACTTTGTTCTAGAGTTGGAGAAACTATTACAAAGAGCAATTGTCAAAGGTTGCAGCAGTTACAGAGTTCAGGAAAATTGATGGGCAGGCATGGGGAAGGGGTACAGACCAGTGATCAAAACTGTTACATCTAAGACTACATCATCATCATCATCATCACGGCATTTATAAAGGACCTACCATGTGCCAGGTGCTTTACAAACATTACTCCTTTGATCCTCACAGGGGAGGTAGTTGCTGTTGTTATTTGAGGAAACAGAGGCAAACAAAGGTTGTGACTTATCCTAGATCACACAGCTAGCAAGTGTCTGAGGTTGAATTTGAACTTGGGTCTTCCTGGATCCAGGTCCAGCCCTCTCCATCCACTGGGCCACCTAGCTCTAGGAACATTCCCCTGACTCAGGGGTAGGGAACCTGCAGCCTTGAGGCCATATATGGCCGTCTGGGTCCTCCAGTACATCCCTCTAATTGGATTCCGTCAAAAGGCTATACTTGTTTCCCTTTTCCCCTCTGCTATTTAGAAATGATTGAATCAGTCAGGGAGGTCAGGGCAGAGTGTTCTGTAACAAAAATGTACCCTTTGTGGATTATAATTTGTACCTTGAAGATGAAACAACCCAAGGTCACAGTACTCAAATGTGGAGTGTATGCAGGCTTAGCCAACCAAAACAGCCAGCTGTGGGTACTGAGAGCAAAGGAGAGAACAGACTAACGAGAAAGAACTGAAGCCAGGTCTGCTGGTAGACGGGCCATTGTCCAGAGGGGTAAGACAGTTGGGGACCAGAGGCCAAGCCCGGCTGTTTTGGTAATGGCACCCAAAGAGAATGTCTAATAAGGCCAAGTAGCGTTTTGCTACCACTGTGGATGAAATGGGTGCGTGTGTATTTGTTTCGCTCAGAAAGTAGATCTGATAGGGGCTTATCCCAAGCTGCAGCCCACCTGGCCCGCACTGGGGAACGGTACAGAATCTAGGGATGAGACTAGGCTAAAAAATTCACCCTTGCCCCACCAAGCTTTCCAGGGTTCTTTCCATTGAGACTCACGTGGAACCGTAATGGTGAGAATTAAACTTTTGGAATATTCTCTTTGCTTGGAAAAAAAAGGATCCCAAATTATAATTAACTATAATCAAATCATTTTACAAAAAACACCTGAAATTGTTCTGGAGTCATTTCAGTCACATCTGACTCTCTGTGACCCCACTTGGGGCCATTTCTTTGTCCAGCTCATTTTACAGATGAGGAAACTGAGGCAAACAGGGTGAAAGTCACTTGCCCAGGGTCACACAGCTAGTAAGTATCTGAGGCTGGATTTAAACTAAGGTCCTCCAGACCCCAGGGCCTCTATCCACTGTGTGCCTCACTGCCCTGAAATACATAACCCTAAAGCCTTTACAGAAGTTGGACATCAGTTATATGAGTAAGGAGGTGGTTCTAAATTTGATAACATCACAATGTGCTTAGCTTAGAGTTTCTTAGGGAGGTTGTGGGTGACATCTAAAAGGTAGATATCATCAGGATACTGGATATTGGACATGATTATTTTTCTTTGTTGCACGGCAGGGTTCAAACTGAACAGGAGGAAGGGTTTTGTTTGGGGGTTTTTTCCCTGAAAATGAATCTGATGTAAAGACAATAATATTAAAAACATGAATATATAATATAATATAAATAAAATTTATAAATAACATGTTACTTAAAATCATAAAGTAAAAAAGTAGACACCATTCCACTTTTATTCATACCAGTTGGAAAACAACTCTGGGTATCTAGCATGGATTACTTACCCCCTCTGATCTATTCAGAACACTGTTGTAAATGTTGTAGACAACAAGCTGGGCCTCTGTGCATAAAATCCCTAACAATCTGTATGTCTCTTGCAGAACCTTAAGGTGGATGGAGACAAGTGCTTCCTTAGAGAGTCAAGGAATAAACACAACCTTTATTTCCCTGGTAGATCCAGAGATGTTGGTCATCCCTGGTATCCAGAAAATGAAAGGTATATCTGAGCAGGAAACACCACAATGTTTTTACTGAAGGAATGTGTCTAAGGGATAACGTGAACAATCCATCTCCACAATTTCCAACATTTTCAAAAGCAGCATGGAAAAATCCCACTATTAGAGATGGAGGACCTCAGGCACTCCCTGAAGGAACTGTTGACCAGGGCTCCCAACTCAGGGCTATGATAGGAGTTCAAAAGAAATTTTCTACCATCACTTGGAAAAGGATTTAAACTGATGACCCTGAGAAGTCAGGCTTGAAAATGCCCAAGGGTGTTACAAGAAATATATGTCAGAAACAAAATCATGACAGCTAAGGTAAGAAAGGAAGTAGTCAATTAGAGAAAAAAATCTTCACCTCAAACATCTGATAAGAGTCTAAAGTTTTACATATATATATCTCAAACTAATAAAAAATATAAAAACCAAGGGTTATTCCCCAATGGATACATGGTCAAAGAGCATGGACAAAAAGATCTCAGAAGAAGAATTGTAAACTGTCGCCAACCATATAAGAGATTGCTCCAAATCATTAATAGTAAGAAAATAGCCACCAAAACATTATCATACACAGCAAGCTAACAAAGTTGACAAAAGTTGGAAATAGTCAATTTTGAGAGTTTGAAAAATATCTGGCACATTTGGAGCTCTAAATTGATCTAACTCTTCTGGAAGGTAATTTGGAAGTATGCTAAGGAAGTAACTAAAATATCCATACCCATTGACCTAGAGATCCCACTGCAAGGTGTATATTCCAGGAAAATCAAAGGTAGAAAGCCAGCTTCATGTATGTGTGTGTGTATGTGTACATATATATGTATATATAAGTGTGTGTATGTATACGTATGTGTATATATAGGTATGTGTGTATATACATATATATGTATATACACATATATAAATATTTGTAGAATCATTTTATAGGAACAAATAACACAGAGAAAACATGTGTAGCCATGAAAATACATAGTAGGGGATATGCATGAGGAACACATGATTAGGGCACATAAGTGAAAAGGTACCCATAAGTGAAACTATCGACTGATCTTAGAGAAGCTACTAAGACCTTTCTTCCTCTTCCCTTTGGGGAAGTCCATCCAATGGGGTGTTCAAGGAGCACTAGCACCTCTGGTTTGAGGTCCTGCTGACCCCTTTTCTGAGCTGCTCATCCTCCTTTGATATCCACTTTTCACTCAACTCTGGCCTGTGGTCCAAGAATCTGTAGCATGCACAGGGTCCACACTCCAGCAAACCCTTTCAGTAGACAGACTAAACCAGGTTGAGGGTAAACGACAGGACTCAAAAGGTGGGTGAGTTAGGAGGGGTGTTTATACCAAGCATGCAAAAACTTGCCCCAGTGGAATGGATGGATAAGAACACTTTGTTCCAAGGCCAGCCGTGAAGGTAGCTGGAGCAGGTGCTAGGAGAACTTAGAGCTTGGTCGAACATCGAAGAGTCCAAGGTCATCCACTGCACAGCAGCATCGATGATTGTCTTCACTTTTGTCTAGCAGCAGCAAGGCTGTCTTGCCATGGACTTCAATGACTCTAGAAGAGAGTGAAGCTGGCAATTTTGTGCCGCTTTGCCTCACTTAAACCCAATTCACCCATGATATCCTTGGCCCTCCTCAAAAAGGAAGGCTAAACCACCACAACCCCAGCTGAATCTCACTTGCATGTCCCACCTAGGCCTCGCTTCTTTCCACCCAGTCCCCTTTCCCTTCTCTGTCCAGGGGCTGAATATTTAATTAGCCACAAGCTACTATAACTGGTAGCGCACTTTTAGCCCAGGGGAGATTTAATGGGCCTCTTCGGTATTTGCAGTCCCCTTCTTTGCTCTTTTCTGGATTTTTCTCAGAGGAAAAGTTATTAGTATAATCACAAATGCTCTGAGCCCCAACTTAGGAAAGTTCCTAACATTCCAGTTGGCTCTTTGTCCTAATTAAGGTTTTGTGTGTCTGTAGTTAACTCCTGGCCTCTATATACGTTTGAGGTAAAATAAGGAAACCCATAGTGATTAAGTAAAGAAATTAGCTGAGCATATTACAGTGTCTGTTATTGGTCAGATACAGGAAGTAAAAGGTGGAGAAAGAACAGACTGGGGGGGAGGGTATCCTTAAAAAGGTAGGTACAGTCGATAATTTCAGTTCAAGTCTTCTATTCTGAGACACTTTCAGGGCCAAATGTCCCACCTTGATTTCTCTCTTCTCTGTAGAAGTTCAGCCTTCTTTTATATTTTCACCTTTCAGTTTTTCCTTTCACCATGGCTGTCCCTCTGCTGATCATTCTCTTCTGTCCTTGTTCAGTGAGGGGTGGAGGGTGTTCCCTATACCCTCTCCCTCTGTCCCTCCCAGAATTTCTATGGCCCTTTTAGAACTCTTGGGATCAAGTGAAATCACTCTTCTAACTTGTGGTAAGTAAAAATGATGTTGAGGTGTATTTTTCTTCAGGGCAAGAACATATTAACCTTAATTCATATCACATCATTTTAATAATAGTAAAACAGGTTGATCTAGTACCTCAGCAGTAAGCCAAGGACCAGAGCATGATTAATTCATTAGTTAGGTTAGAAGTAAGCAATAAATTGTGTCAGTGGCCTCTCTTAATGACCAAAGACAGGATCTTTCAAGCCTAAGTGTGTCCTTCTTCTAGCTGACCTCACAGTACATCTTTTGGACCTCTGCTAGCAAAGGCAAGAGAATCCTAATTGGTAGACATTTTAGTGAGGAGGTGGCTTAAGAGTTCCCAGCTCCTCCTTTATTCATCATGGGTGGAGTTGGGGCAGGACCTCCTCAGGTGACGGGACATCCCTTTCTGACTCAAAGCATGCTTTATGAGACCCAGTTGCCTCTAACAATCTTGGCTAGAAAAACAAAAACTATTTTGATCAGGTTCCCTCTCCCTCCACCTCCTGTTTAGCCTTCTACTTGGAGACCGAGTCACCCCTAACTTTGATGAGGAAAAGCTAGAACAGGAGACTTGTCCCCTGGAAAGGACCCAGCTCAAGCTTTGTGGCTTAGGAGTCATCACATTACTCTATCACACCCTCTATAAACTGTCTGGTGAACTGGACTGAAAAAAGTGGGGTCTGACCAAACAGAGAAAAGGCTGGACTTCAGATTCATGCGATGCAGCCTAATATCAATTTTCCTCAAACACTAAGATCAGGACAGTCCCAAATCTCAGTGCTGAGATAGACATTTGTCCCTCTAAATTCCAAATCCTAGGATGCCAGTCAGCTCTCAAACCCCTGTGACACATGTAAAGAATATATGTGGCCAACACAACCTCACAAACCCAATGCCACAAAGCTGTAGTGTCCTCTGATGACAACATAGGCAAGTGACTTTCTCCACTAAGTTGGGGTCCTGTAGGGTGGGTCCTTCTGCCATATGCTTTCTGCTGAAAATGGCCACTAAATTACTCTCAATCGCCATGGGCTGGACCTCTCTGATGTTCTTTCTTACCATAGGATTGAGCTATAAGTAAACGTGTGGGCCCTTTCCTCAGAGAGGGAAGGTGAGTCTACTAAGGACTTTGTTTCAGGATCTCAGAAGTCATTAGCCCTTCCAACCAGCCAGAGAAAACTTTAGGCATCTTCAAGTCTTCCTTTTGAACATCATTCCCTTTTTGTGGGCTTGGACACCCCAAAATTCCTTCCATTGCTGTTAGACTCCTTGCGGTTAGTTTGTGTACTTTCAAAAATCCCCAGGGACTGCACTTACCAAAACAGGGAAGGAATTATGTGGAGTGGAGACAAGGCTCTTTTAAATTGCCAGCAATTGCCATTTAAACTGACTTGGTACAAGAATGGAAGCGCCAGAGAGATCAGGGTTGTGTTAGCACAGCTGGCCACCCCAACCTTAGTTGTTTTGTTTTATATCCCTGTCTTTATTATACATTCCTGCCAGCAACAAAATGACTGGTCTCCCTCCTTTAAATTCAGAGACATTTATAACAGAAGGTTGTCTATAGAATGATGTAATTTTTGGTCAGAGCAACTCACAATGACCAACATTAAGGAGTGGAAGAGTTGAATCTTTATTAATAGAACGAGTAATAATCTAATGAAAGCATGGGTCCTTAAAGTGCTGGAATGTAGCCTAACATTGCCAGACTATCTTTCTAGATTATTAATGTTTCCCTTGGGCTTGAGGTGATGATGATGATGATGATAGAATTTTTTAATTCAGTTTCATTTTTCAGTTCCAAATTCTCTCCCTCCCTCCCACCCATAGAGAAGACTCTTGTCATTGTCAAAGCCATTACAAATGTGAAGAGAGAATTTCTGACACTTGCCATGCCCTTCTCTTTACTCACAGTTTCAGGAAGTATGCTCTCTCACAACAGGAAGAAAGTAAAGAAGTATTTATTAAGTATTTATTACATGCCAGGCACTGGTACTAAGTACTTTATAAGTGTGTTTTTGATTCTTACAACAAACCTGGAAGCTAGGTGCTACTTACAGTTGAAGAAACTGAAGCAGAGAGAAGTTAAATGACTTGTCCAGGAGCACAGAGCTAATTAATGTCTGAGTCTAGGTTTAAATTCAGATCTTCCTGATTCCAGACCTAACATACTATGCACTGTGCCTCCTTGCTGTATAAGAGTAGAGGGAAGTAATAAGACTTACATGCAGGTACATGGGTCTAGAGTTTCCTGTTCCCTTTTATTTCCCTTGAGATGCAGACTTTCTAGTTGGTGCTGTGATCAAACAGAGACTTCTTATTCACCAAGGAGATAAGTAAAAACTTTCTTTCAGATTGGAGACCAGTGGGCAGCTGTTAAAGGCTGATTGAGCACACAGTCCTAGTTGCAGTGACTGAGAACAGAGGAGGAGGAGCCAAGGCCAGTACTGTGGAGGTGATCAGACCTTGAAGCAGAGGGAAAAAAACTACAGCATGAGAGAGAAAAAAAGTCCCCACTATCTGAAACTCTCACCTACCATGAATCCCAAAGAACTGACGATCCAAGGGTTAGGGAACCAACCTTCTTCACAATTTCTCTTCCTAAGGCCATGCTCCATAGGCTCCTTCTTCTCCCCTCTTCATCATCTGTATCACTCATATACTTTCTTGCCATTATCTTTTCCTTCAATCCTGTTTCCTATAATGAGATGGTCTTCCACTTCACCAAGGCTAACCCCATTCCATCCCAAAACCTGCAACAGATTTTCACCTCTGTCATCCCTACTTTTTCACTTATTTTCAATCTCTCACTGTCTACTGGCTCATTGTCTATTGTTAATAAATATGCCTACATTTCTTACATCCTCAAAAAACCCTCACTTGATCCTTCCATCCCTGAAAGCCATCATCCTACTTCTCTGCCCTTTGCAGATGGCTAAATTTCTCCAAAAGACCATCTACATACAATCGAAGCCTCTCACTCTCTTTTTTACCCCTTATAGTCTGGCTTCTGACTTATCATTTCACTTCAGTTGCTTTCTCCAAAGTTATCAGTAGCTTATAGCTGCCAATTCATCAATCTCAAATCTCCAGATTCCTTTCAGATATCTCAAACTAAACGTCCAATAGACATCTTAAATTCAATGAATCCAAAACAGAACAGTAACAGCAATACTGTTTTAAGAATGACTTTGAGCAAATAAGTTATTTTGGCTATTATAATTACCCAAATTAACTATGAAGAATATGTGAAGAAAGTCCCTATCTGCATCTAGAGGAAGAAGTGCTAAATAGAAGTTTGCATAGAATAATTATATACACATATCATATATATAAATTACATATTATATTATAAATGTATGTACACATCTATGTGTCTAATGGCAGCCATCTCTAGGATGGGGGAAAAGAAGAAAAAAAAATTTACATGATAATTTTGCTGTATATTTGGAGGGAATAGCAATTTGTGCTAGTTGATTTGCAGTTTCATGTGCAATTATATTTTTATTGTGCTACATTATAGGAATGCTTGTTTTATTCCATAAATTAAAAATAAAAATTTTAAAGAGAACATTATAAATTGCTAGATCAGGACTGGGGAACCTGTGGCCACATATGGCCTTAAGGCCACAAGTTCCCCACCCTTGATCTAGATAAATGAATTAAAAAGCAATTAAAGCAATAAAGCAATAAGGAACTAAAAATAAAATAAAATAAGAGCACTTAACATTTTTCCTTTCATTTTCACAGTTTAGTAAATGGTGTGACCACTGAATGTTTTGCACCTGTGTTCTATCAGTGTTTGAGTCATTGATTGAAATAAGAGATTCCAAGTGAAGGATAGGGTTTCTAGAGTCATAAATTTCCAATTTTTTAAATAATTTTGAACAATATTCCAAATTATCCTCCAGCTAAATTTTTAATCTGGCCAGCGGGACTTTCATCTGTTCAACAATACTGCTTGCTCCCACATGGTGGAGCGCAGGTAGTCACTCCAGTTTTTTAGAATGTTGTCTTCATATGGCAGAGGAATTCTGGTGAAATTATTTGGTGGCTTGAATAAGGAACTATCCAATGGGCAAATCAGATATTGCACTCCTTTGCTGGATATTTAATATAATGACTAATTGTCTTCTTATGGGCTTCAGACGACTGATTAAGCGCATGTCGCATACTGCCTAATTAATACTTCAGTGCTCCAAATGTAACATGGGTATACAGAGTGTCCCACGAAGTCCACAAACATCACAAAAGTATCAGCATGAAGAAAGTCAATTTACCTAAAATCGGTATCATCTTCAAACTAAAAATCATGACTTCAGCTTCACAGAAATTCCTTCAATTAATTGTCATACTATAAAAAGTCTTTGGTAAAGAATGCAAGGACTCCTCAAAGACATTTTTTTCAGGGCATTCAAAAGAGATCGACAAGTACCTAAAAACACGTCTTGCCTGTTTAATAGCATCCAGTTTGATGGGCAGATCACTAAACTGATCCATCAATGTATATATATTGGATAGACAATAAGTTGGGCTCAAAATTGAGTAACAGAAGTCAGAAGAGATTTAATTTGGGGAATTATGCTGTGCTTTCAATGATCCCAACTTGTTTATTTCCATAAAAAGCCCATCTTATGATGCTATGTGCCTGGATGGACATCATAACATCAGGAGATCAGTCAGAAATAACTCAAAGGACAATAGAAAAACTCATGGTGGGCAAACACAGTCTGAAGCATCACACCAGTGATGACTTAAAGGTAAGAAGGATATGGATGACTAGAAAACAATCTAAATCAGTCAAGTTGTAAGAACAAGAGACATCCGATAGATAGTCCAACTCAAAAATATCAGCGGGGATAAACACAGAAAAAGACCTCCAGGAAACTGGAGGATTTGTGGAAAGATATGAGCAAGACTGAACCAGACACGACAAGGTATGGAAAGGGTTTTAAATGCATAAGTAAAGGAGATCCTCACACTGATGAAACACCAGATCCACGCATGACGGGGACTTACTATCCCTGCAGTGAGTACTGCCCTCTTCCTATCTGCTTTGTCAACATGCACAATATGAGTAGAGAGTAAAAAAGAGAAAAAAATAATACAAGATCATGTGTGAACCTGAGAGAAATAATGCCAAGCTGTACATGGTTCTGAAGGGAGCTTGCAAAGAGACATTTCAGGAGACCAATGAAACAGCTGAAAAGTGAAAGAGACTACTTGATGGCCAGTGACATAGAACTAGCAGCAGAACCAACCTGATTCTCCATTCTGCTGGGACCTCCCTGAGGGCGGTATGTTGAGTCACAGGAACTGTGAAATACACTAAGGAGAGAGAAACCCAAGAGAAAGAGAAAGGGATTCTTTTGACTGGATAAAGGCTCAGATACAGGTCTTCTCTGTGTCTATCACTGTGCTAAATAAAACCTGTTCCTAAGTGGTGTTCTTTAAATTAGCCTAAGTGTTTGCAGGGGAGATGAAGGCCCTTTTGTTGGAAGAAAAATGAGCTAGAAAATTAAATTCCCAGAGTTTCCAGGGGGCATATAGCCTGAGAGATTTTTGTGAGAAATTTCCCAAATTGTAATCAAGGTTTCAAGTTAGGAGGAACATTCCTGACACTAGGGTTATAAATATTAAAATATAATTTTATATAACAGCGTCCTATAATAAGGCATAATATTTTTCATTCTCTTACTGTATTGTACCTATTGAGATACCCTTTTGTATGTTAGTTTCTATTGTGAACTATGCTTAAAAGTTACAAAATCACATTTATAGTTTTTTCTATATTTCATGCATTTAGATTATCTCTCCCTTTACACACAACACACAATACCGGTCTTTTTGTTGTTTATTGAACATGATACTCTATCTCCTTACCTTGGGCATTAGCTGTCCCCTATGGCTAGAATGATCTCCCTCCTCATTTCTACCTTCTGGCTTCCCTAGAAGACCTCAAGTCCCAGATAAAATCCCACATTCTACAGGAAACCTTTCCCAATTCTCCCTTAATTCTAGTTCTCTCCTGTTAATTATTTCCAACTTATCCTATATATAGCTTGCTTGTGACACAGTTGTTTGTATATCATCTCCCCTTTAGATTGTGAACTACTGGAAAGCAAAACTATCTTTTGTCATTCTTTGTATCCTCAGAGTTTAGCACAATGCCTAACAAATTGTAGTTACTTAATATCTGATCAACGTATTAATTAGTTGCTATAACTTCAATCTTTTCCTCTTGAAAACTTCTTTAGAACTGTAAATTGTTTCCTCTCCTCTACCTGATCTTTCTCAGCACATGGGAGAATCCGCAGCAAGAAACCCAGATAATTTGCTCACTGGATAGTCAGCCCCGCCTTGTATACACATATATGAAGTTTGTGAAGGCTTTGTTAACTGTAGGCTTACACAGTTGACTTGTATTGAGTTTCTGTTGCCCTATAACTCTTAGGTCTTTTTCTAAAAAATGTTTCAAGCTCTTTATTATTTAATATTTCCCTTTTGTACTGTATGCTTAAGTTCAGATTTGCAGGATAGGTCCCTGCAGGGCACCCTGAGTTCCAGTGGTCTTTGGAATATGTTATTCCATTCCCTCCTCCTTTTGCTAGTGAGTGTGGAATAATCTTGCATTATACAAATACCCGTTCCTTTATATTTAAAGGTCTTTCTCCTAACAGTTTGAAGAACTTACTGTTTCTGAATCAGATTGTAAAATTTAACCACTATATGTCTTGGAGTCCACAGCCTTGGGTTCTTTCTGAAGGTAATTTGTTTATTCTTTCAATTTGAATTTCACTTTTTATCTTCACTTTTTATCTTCAGAAGTTCTGGGAGGTTCTCTTCCTTTATTTCCTTGATTATGGTGTTAAGGTTTTTTGTCCTGTTATATTCTGAAAGACTCTAAGTCAGGTGAATTTTAGTGTATGTAAGGTGGATTTTAGCGTGTGTGAAGTGAATTTTTGTTATTATTTCTTAGAGTTCAGTTTCCCAGGATCTATAGCCATAACAATCTCTTGTTCCCAGGCATTAGATATGAGTTCCCCACAATTATGGTTCAAAATATCTCCACCATGCTTGTACAGCATTACATAACGATAAATAATGTGAACATCAACTGCAACTGCACAGTGAGATACAGGGATAAGGTGATGTAAACTTGTGAGGCTATTGCTGGCAATATGCCTTCTTTGTCTGATGCAGTCACCAGACAGTGAATGGGGAACCTTATGTATGTGCCTCCACTGGCCCTCATTGAGGCTTGGGAGAAATCTTAAGGTTGGGTGCACAAGCTGGAATGCTGTGCATGCCTTGATGGGGGAAATCTGTGTTTGCCTCAACTGGCCCCCATTGAGGTTTGAGGGGATTTCAGAGAAGCACAAGTTGTGCCTGTCTCAATCGACCCCATCTAGATGTAACGGTAGTTGCCTCCCCTTCTCTCCAGCCCCTACAAGAAGGGTGATTAGGGAATGCTGTAGGAGTTTGTGCTCTCCTTTGATCAGCAATCCTCTTCTGAGAAAACTAGACCAGAATAAAGTAAAATTATTAACCCCTTTTTAATGTCTTTTCTGTCTGACCAAATCAAGAGTGAACTTGTGCTAACAGCCCTTCTGTGTGCTGTATTTATCTGTCTTGCAGACACCTATGATCCATATGTTTTCATTGCACATTAAGCACAAGTGTTCTTGTTTTTTGCTTCCCTTTTTCCAGCCTGTCTTTCAGTTCTGTATGTTAATATTCCCAATCTAGTATTATCTTTTCTTTCATTAGTGACACTTACCATTGCAGATTCAAGTTTTTCTGTTCTGTTCATGATTTTTGCAGTGTGGGACATAAATTCTGCTCTCATAATTTTCATTTTTCTTTTAAGTCATTCAGGAAGAGTGTGATATGGTTCCATATCCTCCTCAACTTCCACATGTCTTCTGTCTCATCAAGTCTTAGATAATTTTCCTTCATTTTTCAATATTTATTCATAGAAGTCCAAACTTGTTTACTAGATCTGGAGGACATATTTCTTTCTATTGTTACCACTTTTCCTATTGATTCATCTATTTATCTTCAAGCTCTTTATGACTTTTTCTTCCTGGAGTCTTTGGTACTGTTGGTCTTCTCCCCTTCATTTTTTTCCCTTATTGCTCACTTCTGACTCTCTCCCCTCTAGTTTCCTTAGGGGCTATATCTCAAAGAGTCTCAGCCTCCTCTTTTACTAGGCAATTCACAGTTCACCAGCTTAGGCCTCTGCCCCAACTGACTTTTGGGTGCTCAGAATTGACCCTAACTGGATGCTGTGCTCTTTCTTCAGATTTAGTGTAGTGCTATACAGCTCCCTACATATAGCATCCTGTCTTGATGATCTATCCCACTTTCTCTAGTCCTTAGTTATTTGGTCTAGCACTAGTAGTTCAGATCCTGCTGACCCCAGAAGTTCAAATCCTATTTTCCCCAGAACCAGCAGTTTAGAGCTACCAACAGTTAAGAGTTTTGCAGTGTTTATGCTTCCAGGTTGTAGCAATTAGTGAGTTTTTGTTCCTGGAGATACCCCTAGGTCTTTTTCAGTAATTCTGAGCAAGAATTATTCAGTTTACTCCAGAACCACCCACATTCTCAGGCCCTAAGTGAAAGTTACAATGGAAGGATATGGAAAATTACCTCACACTCATCAAATTTGAAAAACAAAATGCATAGAAAGAGAAACTGATCATTGTTAGAGTGACTGCAAGAAAACAAACACAGTGATACACTGTAAGTGTAGCTATGGGTTGATCTAGCCATTCTGGAAAGCAATGAGGAACTCTAACCTAAAAATCACGTAATTGCATACACTTTGACTAAGCAACATGATCATGAGGCCTATACCTCAAAAAGATCAAACATGGAGGAAAAGAATTCATATGTACAAAAATATTTATACCAGCTGTTTTGGGAAAGTGATCTCAAATTCAAATAGAAACAGGGGTCACTAAATCATCCACAAGGATCCCTGTGTACAACATGTTAACTTCATTTTAAAATTTGATATTAACTATGTTTTATTGTGTTTATTTTGTTGACATTTTAATCTGGTTTGGCCTCATTCAAGAGTGTCATAGACTGCATGTGACCCATTGACTATGCATTTGACAACTCTGATTTGGGGAATGGCTGAACAAACCACAGCTTGTGTATGTAATGGAATGCTATTGTGCTGTAAGAAATGACAAAAAGGGACAATTTCAGAAAAACTTGGCAAGATTTATATGAACGAATGCAGTGAAGTGAGCTGAACTCAGAGAACAAGAGCAGAAACAATGTAAAGAAAAAACAACCTAGAAAAACCTAGAAACCTTGATTCATGCCATTACCAACTACCATTCCAGTGATGAAAAATGCCACCTACCTTCCAACAGTGAGGCAATAAAGTCAGGGTGCAGAATGAGACTCATTTTCAGACCTGACCAGTGTGGAGATTTGTTTTGCTTGACTACGTCTATTTGATATGTTTTGTTCTAATAGCACGGTGATATTGGGAGCAGGGGGAAAGGCAGCTAGCCATGGAGTTGCCAAAATTTTTAAAAGAATAAAAGTAAGGAAAAAGGGCCCATGAAGCCTTTTGTAATGCACAGAAGGAAGATCAATAAAAAACATAGACAAAGAAGGGCAGCTTTGAAAACAAGTTGGATTTGTTGTCTACTTGGACAGATAAGATAGAAACCTGCAGCTGCAAAGCCTCTTTTCTGTTTTGTTTTGTATATGGAAAGCTAATTTTATTTGGTTTTTGTTAAGTTCTCAAATGAATGAGGAAAAAGAGGAGGAGAGAAGAAGGGGAAGAAGAAGGAGAAGAAGAGAAAGAAGGAAAAAGAAAAAGAGAAGAAGGAAAATGAGAAGGAGGAGGAGGGGAAGAGGAGGAGGAGGAGGAGAAAGAGAAGGAGGAAGAAGAGGAGGAACCATCCCAAGGGCAGTGGGTACCCGCCAAAAACTTAAGGGTGTGCAGGTTTCCTCTCTAGCCCTTATTCCTAGATACCCTTAAGAATGGAAGAGATTTCAGAGCTCATCTAGTCCAGGGGTGGGGAACCTGCAGCCTTGAGGCCACACGTGGTCTTCTAGGTCTCAAGTATGACCCTTTCACTGACTCTAAACTGAATCCAGGGGGATTTGTATTGTGAAGTTTGGATTCAGTCAAAGGGTCTTACCTGAGGACCACATGTGGCCTCGAGGCTGCAGGTTCCCTACCCCTGATCTAGTTCAACTCTCTCATTGTAAAAACAAGAAGAATAAGTCTCAGCTCTTTTTTGGTGCCCATCAATTGAGGAATAACTGAACATTTTGTGGTATTTGTTGTGATGGAATATCATTGTGATATAAGAAATGATGAGCCAGAGGCTCCCAGAAAAACCTGGAAAGACTTACATGAACTGATGCAAAATGAAATAAATAGAACCAGGAGAACACTGTACACAGTAATAGCAACGTTGTAAGATGATCAGCTATGAATGACTTAGCTATTCTCAGCAGTACAATGATTCAAGACCATTCTGAAGGTCTTATGATAAAAAATGCTATCCAGTCCCAAAAAAAGAACTGATGGATTCTGAACATAAATGGAAGCATACTTTTTTAACTTAATTTTTCTTGAGTTTTTATTTTGGTCTGTGTTTTCTTTTACAACATGACTAATATGGAAATATATCTTGCATGACTACACATGTACAACCTATATCAAATTGCTTGCATTCTCATTGAAGGGGATGGGGAGGAAGGGAGAGAATTTGGAAATTAATTTTAAAAACAAATATTGAAAATTGTTTTTACCTGTAATTGGGGGGAAATAAGATACCAAAATTTTTTAAAAGGGAAAAAAAGAGTAATAAGGCTCAAGAAGGATAAGGGACTTGTCTGTAAATTAGGAATTTGTCACACAGTAGGCAAACTCAGATTCTCTAACTCCATACTGAGATTTCTTTCCACTCCACCTCACCAGATCACCTCTCCTTTAGACCTACGTTCACTCTTTCAAGTTACCTAGGTATACTTGGGAGTTATCAACAATAATAGGACCCCAGCTATAAAGTTACAAAGTAAGATGTCCACAACCGTGCCATCCTTGGTACACTCATCTCTCATATTAGAAATGCAAATTAGATGATATAAAGAGAGCACTTTCCAAGCCTTAAAGTGCTGCATAAATACTAGCTTTATTATTGTTATTTTGGAAACTTTATGGCATACAGAATAGGAAATTGACCTCAGAGTCAGGAAGACCTAGGTTCAAGTTGCATCTCTGACATATATTGCCAATGTGACCCTCAACAAATCAATTAACCCCTCAGTACTCTTGACAAGTTTCTGAGACCTTGATTTGCAGAGAAGGCTCCAACTTGCATTGGGAGAAGGGAGTTTTCTCACAGGGAGTTTCCTCTACCAATGAAATCATAAGGGCAGTACCTATTCCTATCCTTATGGTGAAAGAGAGACCCAGAAAGAGTAAGCGATTTGCCCAAGAAAGGGGCAGAGACAAGATTTGAACCCAGGTTTTTTAATTCCAAGTTCTGCATTTTTTCAGACAAACCCAGGTTTGAGTTTTAGTAAGTCATCTCCATGACAGCAAAGACTACTTTTTGCCTTTCTTTGCACATAACACAGGGGCAGCTAGGTGGTGCAGTGGATAGAGCACCAGTGCAGGAGTCAGGAGGACCTGAGTTCAAATCTCACCTCACTTGATACACACTAGTTGTGTGAGCTTGGTCTAGTCACTTAACTCCAATTGCTTCATCCAGGGTCATCTCCAGTCATCCTGATGAATATCTGGTCACTGGATTCAGATGACTCTGGAGGAGAAGTGAGGCTGGTGACCTGCACAGCCCTCCCTCACTCAAAACAAAGTCAAGGGCAAGTCATGTCATTATTTCTCTGGTGGCATAATCTTCTTCAGCAATGAAGGACGAACATAACACAGTGGCTGGCACATAGTAGGCATTTAATAAATACTAGGTGACTGACTGAATCCCAGTCAGTCAGTCACTAGCTTAGACAAGTTATTTAAATGCTCTGATCTTGCTTCTCATCTGTAAAATGGAAATTATTATGTTTCTATTACTTATCATACAAAGTTGTTGTAAGGGAAATATTGCATAAATTGCAAAGGGTCATTATAAAGAGAATTCTTCTAAGTTTATTATTAATTTATTTTAAACACTCTTTTCTTTCTAAACTTTGAGTTCCAAATTCTCTTCCTCCTTCTGTTTTGCTTGTGACCACTGCTTCCCTTAATCTTCCCTCCCCTTTATCATTTCTTCCCCTCCTATTTCGTCATTGAGTAAAGTATATTTCTATACCCAAATGAATATTAATATTTTTCTGTCTTTGAACCAATTCTGATGAGAATGAGTTTCAAATATTCCCCACTCCACTCCCATTTCCCCTCCACTATAAAAATTCTTCCTTGAGTGCCTCTTTTAGTTAAGAAAAATGTCCCCATTCTACCTCTACCTCTACCTTTCCCTTCCCCTTTTTCCAATGTATCCCTCCTTCTCACGCCTTCACTTGCGAGGTGGATATGGAGATCATCCCAACATAATCAATCTCAACAAGCTCTCTATTTAGGTAGACTCCTTATAACAGGACTAATAATGGTAAAAGTCTTGGCAGTTACATGGATCATCTTCCCATAAAGGAATGTGAACAGTTTAACTTTATTGAATCTCTTATGATTATTCTTTCATATGCTACCTTTTCATGCTTCTCTTGAATCTTGTGTTTGAATTTCAAATTTTCTATTCAGTTCTGGTCTTTTTATCAGGAGTACGTGAAAGTCTTCTAATTCCTTAAATATCCTTTTTTTCCCCTGGAGAATTATACTCAATTTTGATGCATAGGTTATTTTTTGTAATAATCCTAGCTCCTTTGCCTCACAGAATAATATATTCCAAGACTTCCACACCTTTAACATGGCAACTGCTAATTCTTGTGTGACCCTGACCATGGTTCCACAATATCTGAACTGCTTCTTTTTGACTGTTTGTAATATTTTCTTCTCGACCTGAGAGCTCTGGAATTTGACTATAATATATCCCTGGGAGTTTTCATTTGGGGATCTCTTTCAAAAGATGAACAGTATATTCTTTTCATTTCTATTTTATACTTGAATTCTAGGATGTTGGGGCAGTTTTGCTTGATGTCTAGTCAGGGGTTGGGAGCCTATAGCCTCCAGGCCACATGTGACCTTCTAGGTCCTTGGATGATTGAGTACAAGTTTTACCAAAACAAATTCTTTTATTAAAGGGGTTTATTCCATGAGGTTTGAATTCAGTCAAAGAGTTACATTTGAGAACCTAGAGGGCCACATGTGGCCTTAAGGTCATAGGTTTCCCGCCCCTGGTCTAGGCACTTCTTTTTATATTGTAGCTTTAAATAATCTAATAAATCTCCTTGATCTATTCCCTCCTTGATCTATTTTCCAGGTCAGCTGTTTTTCTAATGGAATACTTCACATTTTCTTCTATTTTTTCATTCTTTTTACTTTTGTTGTTTCTTGCTGTCTCAGGGAGTCATTACCTTCCACTTACCCAATTCTAATTTTGAGAAATTATTTTCTTCAGTGAGTTTTTGTACCTCTTTTTCCATTTGGCCAATTCCTCTTTTTAAGAAATTCTTTTCTTCAGTGAATTTTTGTGACTAGTCTCCTCTACTCTGCCAATAGCTCTTCTACTTTTTCCCTCACACCCTGGGAATGTGCACCTGCACCAAGCTCACCTCTACCCTTGCCCTTGTGAGGAGCAACTCTCAGCTGCTGAGTCAACTGTCATCTGAAGTGTTGCTAAGATGGCCAGAGGTTCAAATAGATAAGAATCTCAGCATCTTGGTAGCACCAGGTCCCTTGACATCATTTATCCCCATATATGGAATCCAAACTAGCCCTCTCTAAAGGGACATTGACACAGCAGCTACATTCATTGAAGCTGGAGCTGCTACTGTCAGGGTAGGTGTCTCTGGAGCTGGGATTGGGACTGTATTTGGAAGTCTCATCATTGATTATTTCAGAAACCCCTCCCTGAAGCAACAGCTCTTTTCCTATATCATCCTGGGCTTTGATCTGTCTGAAGTTGTGGGGCTTTTTTGACTAATGGGCCTTCCTCATCCTTTTTGTCATGTGATCAAGCTATTTCTAGCCCTCCCTGCAGTGTTTCTGAAGTTTCTCCTTCTCCTTCTGGTCTTTTCATGTCTTTTCTAGCTTGTGTGTACTGCCATCTCCATCTCTCCTCCATCTCCCCAGGCAAGCTTGGGGAAAGCTGTGGACTCAGGTTTTGATAGAAGACAAGTAAATATTGTACTAATGAGCTGTTTAAAAATTTTTTGCTTGCAAGGATCTAAAATAACTCCACAAGACTTATGATGGAAAATATTATCCACATCCAGAAAAGAAACTATGGAATCTGAATGTAGATTGAAGCACACTATTTGCTCCATCTCTTTTTTTTCCCTTCTTTCTTGTGGTTCCTCCCATTGGTTCTAATTTTTCTTTACAATATGACTAATGCGAAAATAAGTTTTATATGAACGTATATGTAAAGCCTATATCAGATTACACACTATCTTGGGATGGGGGAGGGAAAGGAAGGGGAGAAAATTTGGAACTCAAAATCTTATTAAAAATGAATGTTGAAAACTAAAAATAAAGAAATTATTATTTTTTAAAAAGTTGCACCTCTTTTACCAAGTCGTCAAATTCTCTTTTCATAATTTTCTTTCATCACTCATTTCTTTTCTCAATTTTTCTTCTATCAACTTTATCTCTTCCTTGAACTCTTCCAGGAATTCTTATTAGACTTGGGTTCAATTTGCAATTTTTCTTTGGGGTTTTGATTGTAATTGTTTTCTTCCTCTGAGATTGAGGACACTTTTTATGGTCAAGTTCTTTTTCTGTTATTTGTTCATTTTTCCAGCCTCTTTCTTGACTTTGAACTTTATATTAAAGTTGAGCTCTTCTCACTTAGGCATCGGGAGGTACTATCCCAAGCTTCGGGCTTTTTCACACAGCTGCTTTCAAGAGCTAGTTCTGGGGATCTGCAGGTTTTCAGTGCTTCCATGGTGGTATGATCTGGGGAAAGGTGTGGTCACTACTCTCCTGGTTTGTACTCTGTTCTTTACCCAGGAATGGTCTCTGCAGCCACAAATGCTGGCACCCCTCTCCACCCTGGAACTGCAACTCAGAACTATATATGGGCAATATACTTGCCAATAAGTACCAACTGTACCAGTGCCAGCAAAGAGTCCCCTGTAATCTCTTTCTGATCAGTTGTCCAATGCTGGACTAAGAGCTCCCAAAGCTGCTGCTGCTGCTGTCATGGCTACCTCCAAGGCTCACATACCCTGATGTCACAGACCTCTCCAACTGACCTCCTAAGTTGTCTCAGGCTGGAAAAAGGTGTCACTCTAACCATTTGTGGGCTCTGCTGCTCCAAAATCTGATTTGAGAAGTTATTTTTAAGCTGTTTGGAAAGGACTGTTGGAAGAGTTTGGCTGGATTGCTGCCTCTAATCTGTCACCTTGGTTCTGCCCCCCAATATGAATTTATTATTAAGGAGATCACCTTAGTCACACATTTCTAGAAACAGATTCATCAAGCCTCCAGGTTGGTTGATACCACACAGAGCATATTGTTCCTGGTCAAAGGACTGGTCCCCAGTTGGTTAGTCTCCCAATATGCCTTTATTGGGCTTTATAAGGCAGGAAGTCATTGAAATTGAGAAAAAGGGTACAATTCTAAAGGAGTCAGGATAAAACTTGATAAAACATCTTTAGAAAGAGAGGGAATGGTTTCAGAGTACAAAGAGAGGCATGGTAGGGGGAAAGGGGAAAGATTAAACCAAGAATTTATTTTGTTGATATACACGTTTATAATAGGTTTTGTTTATCTTCCTTTCTCAATGAAGAGAGAGAAGAGGAGAAGAAGAGAGAGAATTTGGATCTGAAAATAAAACTGGATTTTTAAAAAAGAGACCAATATGATTCTATAGAAGGAAGATCATAGTCTTAGGAGTCAGAAGACCCAGGTTCAGACACCAGCTCTTGTCACTTTACTAGCCAACCTTGGACAAGTCACTTAAATTTTCTCATGTCTAAAATAATCCTTGCATGATTTATCTCATAAGATTGTTACAGAGATCTGATGAGATAATAATAATAAAATGCCATAAATATTAAAGTTGATCTTCAATTTTATAAATGGAAGCTATCATGTCCTTGAGTCAGATATGAGGAAATCAGAGTTTGGAAAACATTAGTTGGACAACCTAATATAGTAGCATAGGTTGGAAAAGGAAAAACAACTCTTTGCAATGATAATAATGTAACAGCACAGAGAGAATAGAAAGCAGAGCCCCAAGCAAATACAGTTCTCATTAGATCCCATGTGTTGTTTCTTTTACTTCCCAGGCCTGATTTATTACAGAATAGGAGTTCTTAATCTAGAGTCTGTGAAGGTTTTTTTTTTTAACTAATTTGCTAACTGTATTTCAACATAATTGATTTCCTATATAATCTTATGTATTTTATTTCATGCATTAGAAAACATTATTCTGAAGAGTCTGGATTTCTCTAGTCTGCCAAGGGAGACTCATCATTTGGCAATATGAAATCCACTTTGAAATTCTCACCTCCTCAGATCACTTCTCTTCCTGGCTGCAGTACTTCATCATGACCCTGATCAAGACAACCCTCCCCAACCTTTTCAGTTTCTTTTTATGCCTCATCCTCCCCAATTAGATTTTGAGCTCCTTGAAAGCATGGATTGTTTTATGCCTTTCTTTTTATCCCCCCAGTGCTTGCCACAGTATCTGACACATAAAAGGAATCTCTCCTAGTTTAATAATAGTCTCCTGACTCCCAGGTCCATGGCCCATAAACACAGAAAAATATTCATGGAATGATTCAATGGACTACCTAATTGTATTTTATAATGTGGGAAATGTGTTTTTCATCCACTTTGTTTTTCCACTGTAGATAGGTAGAGGAATGGGGATGGTGCTAAACAAGTAGATAAGGCTCTGGGGTCTGGGGGCCCTCCTATCCCCTCTCTGTAGGCTCCAGGATAATAATGGAAGTGGTGGTGTGATCATATTATAAATATATATACTCTATTATAAATGGTAAATAATGCCATAAATAATACTTTAAGGAACACAACTATCAATGTGTGTGCTCCTTTCAGAATCATGAATTGTGTGGACAAAAAACTTCATTCCCCTTTTGCCAACCTTCTAGTGACAAGTCTTTCTGAATTTAGGCTAAGGTGTTTCTGACAAATATGTATATATATCTACAATTGCTGTGCCTATAAAGATAGGCCCTAAGCATGGGAATCAGATTTATTGGATAGTAAGAGAGACTCCCATCAGTGTCACTTGGGAAGAGAAAGTCTTGCCTAAAAAACAGAGGGAAGCTAAGATGATCTGGTGGCAGAGGGTGAAAGATTCTCTGACTCTGGAGTTAAGGGGAATTGGGGAAGCATTACTCAGGCCCTCTGTGTCTCTGAGGAAAGAAAGAGAGCTTGGAAAATGCAATGGCTGACTCCAGCCAGGCTGCACACTTCGCATTAAGGCCTTTTCCAGCTTTGGTAGCTGGCCTTTGAAATCTCTGGCCCCATTCTGACATCTGGTGGCCACCCCTGAGATAAGCCCAGAGATGTGCAGGGTGGTTCCCACCACTTTCTCCCCACTGCTCCTGGTTCACTAGTCCTAAGCAGAGTCAAGGGAAGACATTTTTAATTCCTTGCAGCTGCCAAACCCCAGAAGAGACATTATTCTCAACACCAGGCTAATTCCTGGGGAGTTACCAGGAACTCTCCTAGGTACACTTGATTCCTGGATATTTCTTCTCCTGGGGTACCTAAAAGCAGGATTTAGGGAAGGAAGAAGAGGAGAGAGTCAGTCAGTCCCCTAAAGGTAGAGAAGCAAGAAAACCCACCCAGACTTCTTACAGTCCCCCTGGCCAGTCTGTCACCAACTCAAAGAACTCAGAATTTGGGGGCCAGAAAGCATGAAAATACCTAGAACTCATCTTACCAGAGACCTTCCTGTTCCCAGGAGAGTAACTGAAGTGGAAATAAGAGAGTTCAGTGTCAAAAGACCTGGGTGATGGATTATGTCCTCGTATAGACAATCATTCTATGACCATGTGCTGTGGTCAATCATTGAACTGCTCCAAGCCATTCTTTTCATCCAGAAAAAAAAGGGGGGTGCAATAAAACTAGCACGATAAATGTCATAAGGTTGACTGAGGAAGCACCAAGTAATACCATGAGAAACCTTACTACGAAAAGGAGAGCTTCTATTTCACTGTATTGTGATTCATTGATGTGCATTGGAGGTTTCATTCCTGTAGGCACTTCCTTCTCATCTGGCTGATTCTCATCCATATCTTTCCATAAATCTTTCACAGAAGAACCACCCAAAAGTCAGAGCTTCCGTTGATTACTTTCATGTCTCAAAGGTGCTTTTAGACTATCCATTCGTTGTCCCTAATTCTCAATTCATAAATAGTCTACCTCCTTTTCCTCTTTACCCTACTTCTCATATGCAATTGATGCTATATTGATTATAGAACACTATAGGCTGCTTAATGACAATAAATAGCATTTACAGAGCACTTTGGCATTTGCAAAGTATGTTACAAATAGTATCGCATTTTATTCTCACAGTCCTCAAGAGTGGGTGCTGTTATTTATTCCCGTTCTACAGGTCAGAAAACTGAGGTAGGTAGAGATTAAGTAATTTGCCAAGGTCACACAGGTGGTGTCTGAGGTCAGATTTTAACTCGGATCTTCTCCAGAGCTCAAACTACTGTGCCCTCAGTTGATTACATCTACCATACATTTTTTCCATTACCCTTTGAGTTATCCATAATTTTGAATCTTTTGCGATAGTGGAATTCTGTGATTTGCAGAATGAAGGAACACGAAAATATTAGTATTACAGAGGTAATCTTTTGTGGCAGGAAGCAGTTTGAAATTGCTGAAAATACTTGCAAAATTTCCCAGACGTAATCCAGCTCAATATCCATCTGCTGCTAAGCGCCGGGCTCAGTTATTGTCCAATGATCATAGATAGGATCATACATTTATGAATGAAAAGGATCTTTAAATCCTCTAGTCCAATTCATTCATTTTACAAATGTTATATTATAAGAGATAAATAATACTTGCAGAAACATAACTTTGTCAATGTGTACACTCCCTTCACTGGTAAAGAAAGGAGATTCATGAATTGTATGGCTGAAAAAAAATTCATCACCCTGTAGTCAACCTTTGGTTACAAGCCCTCCTGCATTTAGACTAAGGTGCTCCTGACAAATGTATCTACAATTTCTGGGTCACATTTGAAGACTTTTAAAATTTGGTGGAATCTGCAGGGTTTGTGCAGACATCTGGCCAAGCAAAGCCTTGGTTTGGAAGTCAGAGGACTTTGGTTAGAATCCTGGCTTTGTTAATTAACATCTGGGTAATCTTGGACAAGTAACTCAACCTCTCCTAGACCTCAGTTTCTTATCTATAAAATCAGGAGTTTGGACTAGATGACTCCAAAGTTCCCTTTCAGCTCTAACTCTATGATTCTTTGAAAATCGAAAGTCACCTCCATACAAGAATGTGTTGATGGGGGCAGAGTCCAGCAGCAACCTATTCTTGCTCAGCCTCAAATCTATGTCTGGAAGTTGCAAAGAAAAGACCAGGAGGGCTGCAATCAGACTTTGTCCTGGATCAGACCACTCTGTGAGCACTGAAAGTTTGCAGGTCCCCAGTCTGTCCCTGGGATCCTAGAATAATACAACATCCAGTTCTCCCAACAAAGTTGCAACAGCACCAGCCCAGACCTTCCCTCCATAAGTGATGCAGAACTCAACCCAAACATCAAGTCTGAAGTCAGGAATTAGGCTGGAATGGACAAACAAAAAAAGACCCTACCATAAAGAACTATTGCGGTGACAAGGATACTCAGTGCAGAAGAGAATAACTCCAAAATATCTACAAGTAATATCTCAGAGAAAAACACAGTATAGTCATAAACTCAATTAGAATTTCTGGAAGAGATGAAGGGAGAGTTTTGTTTTTTAATTTAAAAAAACTTTTTTTCTGGAATGAGAGAACTTAAAGAAAAAAATGAAAAAGAAATGAGAGCTATGAAAGAAAGAATTGAAAAGGGAATTAAAGCTTGGCACAAGATGCACAAAGCCTTGCTTATGCAACAAACTCCCTGAAAATTCCAAGGACCAAATAAAAGCCAATGACTCTGTGAGACAACAAGAAATCTTAAAAACAAAATTAGAGGGCTGAAAAAAATAGGAGAAAATGCAAGGTATCTCATAGCAAAAACAAGTAACCTAGAAAACAGATGGAAGAGGGGAAAAATTAAGAACATTAAGGTCTTGAAAGCTAGGATCAGAAAAGGATTTTAAAGAAAAGTTAAAACTACCCAAATCTCTTAAACTACCTAAAATCTCTTAAAATCAGAAGGCAAAGTAAAAGTAGAATCTACCAATCACCTCCTGAAAGAAATCCTCAAATGAAAATTCCTAGGAACATCATAGCCAAAATTCAGAACTACTAACTAGGTCAAAGAAAAAAACAATACTGCAAGCAGTCAGAAAGAAAGAGCCACAGTCAGGATCAAACCTTATTTAGCAGCTACCACCAAGAATAAGTTATGCAGAAAAATTCAATTCAATAAACATTTAAGTACTTACTATGTGCCAAGAACCATGCAAAGCACTGGGGATATAATCTGTAACCCCAGTGCCAAAGTTCACTAGTATGGGTGAAATGAAGGCCTGACCTCTGTGAGAGGCGAGATAGAGCTGAGAGGCAAGAGAGTTCCAGCCTTCCAGAGTCTCTTTTGGGACTCTCCAAGTGAGTCCTCTTTGAGTCGCCCTTCAGGACTCCTTAGGCCCAGTCCCCTTTGGGACTGACCATTGAAGTACCAGTCTTCTTCATCGCTCTAAGGGTTGAGTTGCTTTGAGTACTTCTGATTTCCAGCTTTGAGAAAAAAGACAGAAGAGGCAAAATCCACTTCAGGTTACTAAAGGAAAAGACTGGGAAAATGAGAGAGGGACTGGCAATCTCTTATCATGTCCCTCTTCCCAGCTTGTTACACTACAGACTTTGGGGAGTTTTCTTTCGGGTGAGATTCAGGACCCTCTCTCTTGGTTAAGCCAAGTTGCCCCATTCTTACTGGGGGAGAATTCCTTCACTCTGATTTGTCTGGTATATATTCTCCTATGTATACCTTCTCTAATTTCTATTTTGTTATAATTTGGATGAATGGATTTCTTTGCTGTTCTCTATGTATGTTCATTGTGGATCTGGTATCTGGTGGGAAAGCAGTCAAACCTTAGATATAAAGCTTGGGGTCCCCTCTTCCTCCAGAAATGACAAAGCACTCAGAAGGTAGATAGAATCCAACTATATCCCCTAAACTAACAATATTTAAATGAATTTTATTTATAATTATTATTATTAAATAAAATATTTAAATCTATATAAAATAGATCTACTTCTGCCCAGTGCCCCCTATCTCTGAGGAAAATAGCCTTTAGCCCCAGCCTCCTGCTTCCCCACCTATAAAATGAAAGTCTCCTTTGGAGAAAGGTCTGGGGAGAAGAGTTGGAGATATCTATTCTGTTTCCTTTCAAATCATACAACCTCAGCAAACATGGGCCCCTCTCTACACATGAGGCTCCATTCTGCTACAAATCTAATGGGAAAAGACAAAACACAAAAGGAAGATGGAAAGCTAGGGATGGGGTGGACAGGACACCAAGGGGGTAACCTCTTAGGCATCTTGTTCCATAGAGTCCAAGCTAAGCAGAGCTGCAGATGAGAATAATGCTATAGTGGAGGAAATAAACCTTTAATGAAATAGAGGACTTCCAATAATTCCTAAAGAAAAGACTGAACTGTGGAGACACTTTATAAGTACAAATACAAAGGTGAACAGAAACAGGTAAACATTAATGAACAATGATAAAGTACTAATTAAGGATAAATTATATATTCAGATTTAGAGAAGTAATACATTTATACCCATTAATCCTCTTCAGGGCTCATAGAGGCAGTCCGATTAGACAAGGCCAAGGACTGGTTCTGTTATATCTTGATGATGTTAAGAAAAGGAAAAATGGAAAGAGAGATGAAAAGGAATGGGGTGAGTGGGGAAGGGGGAGAGGAAGAGTGCTTTGGGCAGGGGAAAAGGGAAAGGAAGGTTAGGGACAGTTTTCTCACACAATGACATCTAAACAAACAAAGAGAATAGAGTGAGGGGGAGTGGCTAACACTTGAACTTCACTTTCACCTAAATTCATAAGAAGAAGGAAGAATACACCCACAGAGTTGGAATATAGAAGTGCATTTCACTCAGCAGTGATACCAGAGGGAAGAGGAGAAGGAGGGAAGGAGAATTAGAGGGACAGTAGATACAGAGAAAGATTAGTCTTAAGCAACACAAATTCTGAAGAGGCATAAAAATAGTTACAGCTCTTTTTGAGGAGGCAGTGAATGGGAATTTGAGAGAGTGTCCATAAATTGGGGAATGTTTGAATAAGTTTTATTATAAATATGACAGAACACTATTGTGTTGAACTCATATCAGTGTTCTTATCAACAAGGATTCCCAAGGACTCATGATAAAAGATGCTACCCCCCTCCTGATAGAGAGATGAAGGACTCAGAATGCAGAATGAGAGAAATATTTTAAAGACATGGCCAATATGGAAATTTGCTTGATTGACTATGCATATATGTAATGGGTTTTGTTTTTCTTGTGTTCCCAATTGGGGAAGGCGGGGATATTGACTGAGGGAAGGATGAGAAGGTGGATCTTGGCTTATTAACACAACTATATAAAAGAAAACTTGGAAACTGATCAACATAATAACCAACGCCTGAGGACTCGTGACAAAAAACTTTGCCCATCTCCTGACAGAAATGATGGTCTCAGCACAGATTGAGATGGGTTTTTTTTAAACATAGCCAATAAGAAATGGCAATATGTACTTATAACTAGGGTTTTGTTTTTCTTGCTTTCTCAATGGGGATGTGGGAAAGGATGTGGGATGGAGAGAAGGTTGATCTTTGAAAATAAAATAAAATGTAATTTAAAAAAAAATAATATCAATAACAACATGGTATAATTGAAAAAACGCTAGACTAGAAGTCAGGAATGCAGAACTCTAAACTAATTTCTGCACTAACTGGATGACACTCCCGACCGACCCCCCAACTTTAGTTTCCTTGTCTATAAAATAAGAGGGTATTACATGCAGTAGTATCAAATTCAAATTGTATTTAGGCCACTAATCTGTACATAAGGACCTATGTAGAGCATGCTGCCTTAAACTTTTAAAATATTATCTATGTTGTATTGTATTTTTATTTTTCTGTTAAATGATTCCGAGTTATATTTTAATTTGGTTCTGGCAGCCCTCAGAAGCAGTGCTGCATGTGAGCTCCATGTTTGACATCTCTAGATTGGATGTCTTCCAGCTTTAAAATTCTATGGCTCTGAAACCATAAATTCACGAGTGCATTTGTATTTTTACATGTTGCTTGCATATTGAGCATATTGCCCTCCTCACCTTATGTGGAGAAGGTTTAGACAGAAGAAGTGAATATAAGTAGATTGAGATGCATCGTTATGCTTCTGTGTGGGTTGGTGACATCTGCTGTGTGCCTGCCAGAGTGGGTCTGTCTATCTGTTTGTCTGTGACCACACCTAAGTGAGTGTGTATACCCTTCATGTGCAGACTTATTTCTATCTGTGTGTGCCTAAAGTCCTATAGGGGTGTTTTTTAGCAAGTGGGTGAGAAGAAGAGAGGAATGGGGTAGTATTGTATGGCCTTGTCTGCATGTGGGGTTCTGATTGGGCCCTGTCTTTCTGTTATTGTGTTTTGTTTTCTGTTCGTCCTTCGTTTTTGAATAGGACCATGCCATCAGAGAAATGATGACATGACTTGCACTTGACTTTGTTTTGAGTGAGGGAGGGCTGTGCAGGTCACCAGCCTCTCTTTCTCTTCCTGAGCCATCTGGGTCCAGTGACCAGATATTCATCAGTATGACTGGAGATGGCCCAGGATGCAATGGGAGACCTTGACCCTTTTTGGTTAAGCTCTTTTCAGGTACTCACTTAGAAGGAGGTGATGCCCAGTCAGCGAACAGGCCTCTTTAAGAAGGAATCAGGGAATGGCCCTTTTAATGAGCAAAAGAAAAAAGTATGTAGGCACTTCTCTGGGGGGGGGGGGGGGGGGGGGTTGGTTTTGATTTGGTTGGTTGGGGAGGGAGCTGGAGAAAGAGAAGTCAAGAGGGGAAAGAAATGGTTCCAAATGGTATCTCCACAATCCCATTTTCCCACCCCACCCCCCCAAAGCATATAGCAGCACATCCTATAGAAGGCAAGATTCTATGTAGCCATGGAACCCCAAGTCTTAACTTCCTTTTGCCAGAGAAGGGTAGAAGAAAGGTAGTTGAAGGTGGTCAGGGCCTCTGCCTTCATTCTCCTACCCAGGCCTAACAGCTCTCCTTTTATTCCTCTTTAGGAGGAACATGAAAATGCAAGGAGGAGACCCAAGCATCCACGTTCAGAAGCTTACTTGATGGGCTTTGCAGGGGGCTCAAAGAGCTGGAATATTTTTGTCCTCCCACTCCTCCTAGCCTGCATTCTAGAGATCTGAAAGTCAAAAAAAAAAGGAAAAAATCCCTTAACCAACCATTCCCAATTCAGTCTTGTCTCCCTAAAACCTGGTCTCTGCTTCTCTGCTCCTGCCCTGTAATGTTTCTCTGCCCATCTTCATGTCATGTCTTCAGTCTCTGTATGTGTTCCTTTCTTTCCCCCTCTATCTACCAGTTCAGTATTTGTCTCCTTCTGTCTCTCTTTCCCTCTCTTAGGGAAATCTGTCTCCCATTCCCTACCTCTCTCTTTGTATTTCTCCCCACACACACCCTTGCATGTTCCCCCCACCCCCCACAGGTTTCTGTCTCTCTCCTGCTTCCCCATCTTCTCGGTGTCCTCCCCCTCTCCCCTCCTCTCTGCCTCACCCCACACGCCTCTCCCTGGGTTGCTCTCCAGCCCTGGGTATCTCGGTATCTCTTTTCCCTTCCTTTTCACTGCCTCCTCCCACTCATCGGTGGCATTGGTGGGAGTCTGTCTCTTTCTATCTCTGCCTCCTCCTTCTCTCCCTCCCACCACAGGCTCTTCTTCTCCCCTGCATCTCATACTATCCCCAACCCTCTCCTCTCCTTTTCCTGCCCCTTTAAATCTGCCTGGCCCTGGCCCTGCCTTCCCCGTGATGCTGTGATGGAGCAAACATTGATTTGTGCTGGGATGGGATCGGAATTTTGATTTTTTTCTTCCCCCAACCATAAGAAGGGAAAAAAACCAACTAAAAATAATACCCCCCCCCTTACGACTGCCCCCTCCCTCTTCCCGCCCAGCTCTGATTCCCTGTCTCCATCAGAGGCAATTTTTTTCCCCTACACAATTCTCATCTCTCCCCCCCACCCCCTGCCACCACCCCGCCCCCCCACCAGCCTGCTCCTCTGTGGCTGGGGAGAGAGGGGAACTAGTCCTGCTGCTCTGGGCTAGGATTATTGCCTGGGCTAGGGGAGCCTCTCCGGAAAAGAGGGGGAGGGGGCTGGCCGGGGTGGGGTGGTGGGGGGATCTCCTGCCATGGACGCTGCGCCTGGGGGGCAGTCTGAGCCCCAGTCCACATGGTGAGTAGAACTGGCCCCTCTCCTTGCCTGTCCGCCTGTCTCCACCCCCTGCCTTTCCCCCGCAGTGCCTCCCTAGCCCTGTGTTGGCCCGCCCCATCAAACCCCCTGCCCATCTTGGCCAGTTGACAGCAACCTTCCCCCACCTGCACCACCCCCCTGGGCTGGCTTCAGAGTGAAGCCAAAGAGCTATGGGGTGCTAGCAGCAATTGGGGAGGGGGTGGAGCACTGGCTCTGGGAGCTCCCCAACCTCTTCTCCAAGCTGCTGTTCTCACCCAACCCTTTAAGGCTGGAAATGAAGGATTTCTTGCTAAAAATGCAAAACGGGGTGGGAAATTCTAGGGGTTGGGGAGGGATGGCATGGGGAAAGGGTAAAATGGAGATTGGGGTTCCTATACTAGGAGGGAAAATTCTCAGGGAGAGGATAGTGTGTGGATTGGAATATCCCTTGGTTTTCCCTAAAACCTTGTGGAACTGTTTGGAGAAAATGCTTGGAAGAGGGGGACACCCATGCCACCCAGACCAAGAAGGGGGGGAAGGATGGAGGAATGTTCACTCAGTTTCTTTCTCCCTTTCTGTTTTCTTTCTCTTCCAGCCACTCAGGATGAAGGCCCATCTCTGTCTGCCCATTCTGGGGCACTGCCAGCTGGCCCCAGTCTGACTCCCCCAGTCCTTTGCCCACCAGGCATCTAGACATCCAGGTCCCACACCCTCACCCAGTTCCCTGGCCCTCCAGGATGTGCTGAGCTGTGGGGAGGCTGAGGCCACGCCAACTACATGCATGTCCCCCGGGGGCAAGTTCGACTTTGATGATGGCGGCTGCTATGTGGGGGGCTGGGAGGCTGGACGAGCACATGGCTACGGCGTGTGCACAGGGCCCGGAGCCCAAGGAGAGTACAGTGGATGCTGGGCTCATGGCTTCGAGTCCCTGGGTGTCTTTACTGGGCCTGGTGGGCACAGCTATCAAGGCCACTGGCAGCAGGGAAAGCGCGACGGGCTGGGCGTGGAGCAGAAGAGCCGCTGGACCTATCGCGGAGAGTGGATGAGTGGGCTGAAGGGGCCCAGCGGTGTATGGGAGAGTGCCTCAGGACTGCGCTATGCTGGGCTCTGGAAGGACGGTTTCCAGGATGGCTACGGCACCGAGACCTACTCTGACGGAGGTGCCCGGCCACTCAGCCCTCTACCTCTCCTGTGTACCTCACCCAACTCGATCTCCATACCCTTCACCCCTTTCGCCAAGCTCATCATGCCTCCATGGACTATCTATGGCTGACCTCACACATCTACTGATCATCCTGAGTGTCTGTCTCTGCATCTCTCTTGCTATCCCTCTGTGTCCGTAGGGTACCGCCCCACCCCACCCCCATCTAGCCCTTGTATCCATTCACTTTCCTGTCTAGTCTTAGCTCGTTCACTAATCACCCAGCCCTCACAAGAAACTGCTTCTGCCTTGACTGTCCCTGTGCCATCTTACATTTGCGGCTTGTGGATACTAGCGGGCAGCACTGAGTAGAGGGAAGGGCAGGGGGGACAAACAAGTCTGTTCCTTTTCTCATCTTCACTTTGTTCTCTCCTCAGGCACCTATCAGGGCCAGTGGCAAGCTGGCAAGCGGCATGGCTATGGGGTTCGCCAGAGCGTACCCTTCCAACAAGCAGCACTGCTGCGGTCACCCCGCCGCACCTCACTGGACTCAGGCCACAGTGACCCCCCAACACCACCCATACCCCTTCCCCTACCTGGTGATGAGGGGGGCAGCCCAGCCTCTGGCTCTAGGGGGGGATTTGTGCTGGCAGGCCCAGGGGACCCCGATGGGGCCTCCTCCCGAAAACGAACTCCAGTAGCCGGGGGCTTCTTCCGACGCTCCCTATTGCTAAGTGGGCTTCGGGCAGGTGGGCGCCGGAGCTCATTGGGCAGCAAGCGGGGATCTTTGAGGAGCGAGGTGAGCAGTGAGGTGGGCAGCACAGGGCCTCCAGGCTCTGAGGCCAGTGAACCTCCAGCCCCTGTCCCTCCAGCACTAATTGAAGGGTCTGCCACTGAAGTGTATGCAGGAGAGTGGAGGGCTGACCGGCGCAGCGGCTACGGAGTGAGCCAGCGTTCCAATGGGCTGCGCTATGAGGGCGAGTGGCTTGGCAATCGGAGGCACGGCTATGGCCGCACCACCCGCCCGGATGGCTCTCGAGAGGAGGGCAAGTATAAACGCAACCGGTTGGTTCGAGGTGGACGCGTCCGTAGCCTCCTACCCCTGGCCCTGAGGAGGGGTAAGGTCAAGGAAAAGGTGGACCGCGCAGTAGAATGTGCCCATCGGGCAGTGAGTGTAGCCCGCCAGCGCCAGGAGATTGCTGCTGCCAGGTAGGGCCCAAAGAAATGGGAGGCAAAGGGGTGGGTCCAGGAAACAGACATGAGTTATGATCGTAAAGCCTGGCAAGACCCTGAGGTGTGGAGCCTGAAACCAAGACAGAGGCACTTAGGGTGGGGGGTACAGGGTAGGGAGGATAGAGAAAGGTAGAGGTAGAGAAAGGAAGAGGTGAGATTAGGAGGGGGAAAAAAGATGCAGTTGACCAAAAGGTGTGATAGGAAAAATTATATAAGATGAACAGGTTATCACTGTGTAATTTGCTTGTGTGTATGTGCCTATATTTATATGTATCAGAGAACCCATATTTAAATGCCAATTATATCAACTTAAGGGAGTCACCTCTCTGGGCCACAATTTCTTCATCTATAAAATGAGGAGGTTGAATTAGATAATCTCTAAGGCCTCTTCTAGTTTCAAAGCCTGTTATCCTTTAATTCTGTGACTTTTGTTTGAGTTTGAGCCTTTGGGTAGGGATGGGGGTGGAGATGTCAATGTGTATGGGTGCATATTTGTGTGGGAGGGTGCATCTCTATGAGCGTTTAGGTATATGTGTAATTATGTGTGCCTGTAAATATCTGCATGTGTGTACATATGTATGTACACACACACATATACATATACATGTGTTGTGTATACAACACACATACATATGTGAGTACAGATCAGCATGGTAGCAGATTCAAAAATGTCATAGATTGTTGACATTTTCCAAGTTCTTTTTTCTCTTCCCCAACAAGGCCTCTGAGACTAGAAGCAGCATGGGCCTAAAAAAAGGATAGGCCCAGAATTTGGTTAGTAATTTCCATTTCTAATGACATTCCAGCTTGACAAGTCTGACATCATTTCAGACCTGGGCCTTAAGACTAAAGCTGGCATACTCATCATGAAGGTGTGGTCCAGCATTGTCTCCCGTACCTGCCTTTTAGATGAGGTGCCTGAAAAATTGTGTGCAAAATGATTTCTTATAAGTCAAATCATATTTTTAGCCTTAGAAGAGATCTTACTGTTTAAAAGAATGTGTGGAGAATCTAATCTGAAAGTGAAAAATTCTGTTTGGATTTTAAGAATTTTTAGTAATTCTCATTCCTTAATTTTTCCGATTCAAATGTTCTGACTTTTGTATATTAGGTTTTCTTTTTAAAAGGGCATGCTAAATAAGGTGTGTGTGTAATTGCATAGGTGAATAAGATGCAAAACTATGTGCACACATGTGTACACATCTGTGTGCGAGGGTACGTCTGTATGTACGTGCTGTGCACCTGTGTTAGTACCAGGATCTCTCTACTAACATAGAGCCAATATCTTGAGCATTGGCTCTTTCCCAATTGCAGAGAAGGCCCCAGGCTGGAAAGGGGGAATTAAATGGTACAGAAACAACTGTTCTGTGTATATGGCTAGCAAGGCAGTGGGAGGAGGCTGGCTGGTCTCCCCAGCAACAGGACTGGCAACCCTGATTGGCTGCTGGATTCCATGGAAACAAGGGAACCTTAGCAGTGGAGCTTCTCCCAGTCAGCCCCAGAAGCCTGGGCCTGAACACACAGGCTAAGACCCAGACTCCCAGAGCTCTCCCATCTAACACACCACACATTCACCTAACCTCCCCAAATCTCCTAAACCCAACAAAGACAAGACAGAAATCAGAGCAACCAATGGCAACCCTCTGATATTAGAGTATGGGAGAGGGGGTGCCCATGAAAGTGAGGAAGGGTGGGGAATATAGAGGAAAGACATATGATAACAGAATGGGGCTGTGACAAAATAAGTGGAGGGAGGGTCGCTACATGATGGTGCATACCTAGGAAGAGAAGGGACAGCAGAGCCCACAGAGGGCAGAAAACAAAGAGGGGATGTAATAAAAAGATAGAGTGATGAAGAAAGGTAGATCTTAGCCTGCTTTAATTTAAAAAAAAGGTATGCGATAATAGCAGAAAGCTGGGAAAGTATGCTTTTTGCAACTGGGGAGGGATGTGATACGAGAGATTGTGCTAAAAGTGAGGAACTTGTAACTATGGTGTAATGGCGAAGACATGGAAAGAAGGAAGGGCAAATTTGTGCAATGTGGACAATTGGGGGGGGGTGGCATGGGCAGTGTTAAAAACTGCCGGGAAAGGACCAACTTGCTTCCCGAAGTCTTCATAATGTTCTGTAGAGGAAGGTTGGATGATGCTGGGGGGCGGGGGGGATGGTTCCATAACGATGCATAGGGAAAAGCATGATGATCGAAGAGGGAGGTCGTTGTGGAAAGCACAGAGGGGGTGTGATAATACAGGAGGTGATGACACCATTTGAGAAAGGGTGATAATAGCCTGGGGGGGGGGGGAAGTTGGGTGATGATAGCAGAAGAAACGGTTCCCCAGCACAGAGCAGTGATGTTAGAGAAGGATGTGATAATATATGGAGGGATTTCATTACTGGGGAAGTGGGGGCGGGGGGAAGGGAGGATATAAAACACTGGGCAAATAAATAGATAGGGAGGAGACCTTTGAGGAACAAGGATTGGTCCAAGAGGCTAAAGATGATAAAGTGTTACTAGAGAGAGGTGTGATAATAACAAGAAAGTGTGTTAAAAACTATATCAAAGGTCAGGTAGAAGAAGATCAGAGTTTGGCACTGCGATTGGAAGGCAGGGAATCTCCTCTAGGGTAGAGTGTTCAGAGATGTACAGGAAAGAAGGGATCAGAACAGAGGCTGAGGAGGTGTGATTGATCAGTTAAAGAATGGACGAGAAATAGGAAAATGGATGGATATGATATAAACTGTGTCACCACTGAGGACTCGCAGTATGAAATTGAATGCTGAGGTAGGAGACGGTCTGTTGGGAGCTGTGCTGTAGTAGGTTAGCCCACTAACACCCTGTCCCTGGTCCTGGCAGGGCAGCAGATGCACTCTTGAAGGCAGTGGCAGCAAGCAACACAGCAGAGAAAGCTGTGGAAGCTGCTCGAATGGCTAAACTGATGGCCCAGGACCTGCAACCCATGTTGGATGCACCAGGTGAGATGTGAAGGGCCCTGGGATGGTGGTGGTAGGGGTGCCCTGAAGTGCTAGCATGGCTTTGACCCCAGGGACAAGGGGTGAAGTTTCACTGGAGGGACACTGCTAGGGAGAGGAGAGAGGAAAATGGAGAAGGGGAATAAGATTCCCTGAAAGGAAGTTAGGGGTGACTATTTAGAGAGTCCTAAATGAGGTCAGTCAATGGAGTGAGAATCAGGGTCAGGAGAGAACGAGAGAGAGAGAGAAAGAGACAGAGACAGAGACAGAAACAGAGAGAGAGAGAGAGAGAGAGAGAGAGAGAGAGAGAGAGAGAGAGAGGGAGGGAGGGAGGGAGGGAGGGAAGGAGGGAGGGAGGACTAAATGGGACAAACAGAATCAAAAGGTTTGGGAGATACAGTGAAATCAGGGGCATTAGAGAATGAGATTAAATGTACATGAAGTAGGAGCAAGGAATCTGGTGGGGGGGGGTGTCAGGGAAGTTTGGAGAATTCAAGAAAGAGGAAGGGAATAAGCATTTCTACAGTGCCTACCATGTGCCAGGCAGTGTGCTAAGCGCTGTACACATATCTCATTTGAAAGATTACGGGGTTATGCCCAGGAATCAAAGGCTGACCCCTAGCCCCAAGCATAGACTTGTGACCTCATTCTTCATTTACCTTTGCCCCAGGCCGAAGACCCAGGCAGGACTCCGAAGGCACTGACACAGAGCTGCCCGACTGTGACAGCCCTGGGGTTTATGTGAATGGACTGACCCCTTCCGAGGGCACTCCAGAGCCTCCTAGCAGTCCTGCCTCCCCCTGCCAACCCTGGAGACATCCTACCCACCGCAGTCCTTTACCCTCTAGAGATGATGGAGGCCACCTCTCTGGCCCCAAGTCCTGGCCAGAGGAGTGGGGAGGCCCAGGTGGACCTGGAGAGGAGCTAGCTGGCTATGAGGCTGAGGATGAGGCCGGGGTGCAGGGGCCAGGGATTGGGGATGGTTCCCCCCTCCTTGGGGGCTCCAGTGACAGCTCTGGAAGCCTTCGAGAAGAAGAGGGAGAGGATGAGGAGTCCTTGCCCCACTCAGAGTCTCCCCTAGACCCAGGGCTTGAGCCCACAGTCACTCCCATACTGAGGGGCACATCTGGAAGGGCTCTGGAAGCAGAGAACCTGACAGAGGCACTAGAGGAGCCTGGTGCCACTGAAGAACCTGCCCAACAGGTAAGTTATTCTCTTTACCTCTCCCCCACCCCAAGTCTTCCTAGACTTCCCTTTAAGTCTCAGATTCCTTGTCTCTCTTCCCTTGACTTTGCTGGTCTAGAGTCAATCTTAGTTTCTCAATTTCTTACCATTTAATCTCCCAAGTTTTCAATATCTTCATTTGTCAAATGTTTGCTGCAGAAGGATTAGGAGTAGAAAGGAACTGAGAGATCCTTTCCAGAGCTTTTGTTCTTTGAAAGTAGAGAGGGGGGGTCAAATGATTTGCCCAAGGTGACCCAATGAAGTTCTCAGTAGAGTTTTCCAAGCTTCTCATCCCTCCTTCTGTATCTTCCCATCCTTCCTGATTCCCCTTCCAATTTGTTGACCCAGAAATAATAGAGAAACTTCCCTCCCTGCCGTGTTCCTCCTCCCCAGAAAGAAGCAGGACAAGAAGGGAAGGGTTTTTCCCAGGACTCCTACATGGGTGGATTCTAGTCATTTTTCACCTAGAAACCACATCCTCTTTTCTTTCTATACTTGACTTGTACAGTAGTCATCATGGGTACTACCTGCCACTATGACCAGATCCTGCTAAGATCTGGTGAGAATTTGGGAGATCAATAATCAGTAAATCATCAGTAAACATTTATTAAGCACCTACTGTGTGTGCCAGGCACTGTGCCAAGCAGTGGAGGTGCAAATACAAAAAAAGAAAGACAGTCCTTGACCTCAAAGGGTTTGTGGAATAATGTGTGAAGGCAAAACACAAAAGAAAACTAAAGGAGAGGGCAGCAGGTACCAGGTACCCAACTCTGAGGTTTGCTGAAATGAATGATCGGGCAGAGGAGGCTCAAAGTAACGCATCCAGGCAAGGAAGGATAGCTCTTTAAATACACCCTTGGAGTTCTTGGCCCCACCCTCCAATCCGAGAGGTGGAAGGTAGTGATGAGGTGGAGGACCAAGATCCTACAGGATGATGAGGTTATTCCAGCAATAGGCTTCCTGGAGTATGGTAGAGAAGTCAAAAAAAGTCCCAAAGTAGTGTATCCAGGTGAGAAATGAGGGAGTAGGGGACCATTGAACTGCACAGGCACAGGACAGCTGGAAAAGCGATCTGTGACCTGGTAAAGAGAGGAAGGATATTGAGCGGAGCCCAGAACTAAAGCTTCCCACACTTCGGGCTTTTCTTGGAACCAAAGGGGCTTTGCAGCTTTTGCTTTGCCCTCCTCAGACCAAGCCCCATCGTGCTCAATGCCTCATCCCCAATGGGATCCATAGGTGTTCCTCACCATGACCTCTGAGGAATGTGACGCTCTTCCCCTTTTCCTTTTCTAGGGAGCTGCTAACCCCTTGGTGGTGGGAGCCGTGGCACTGCTGGACCTGAGCCTGGCATTCCTGTTCTCCCAGCTTCTCACCTGAGGTCTCTCCCTAGCCTGTGGCTCTGGTTCTCACCTCCTCTTCCCTTTAGATCTGCCTTTTCTCTCTCAACCATCTCGTAACTTCCTCCTTCTGCTTTCTCTTTTGTCCTTTCCTTTTCTGTTCCCATTTAGTACTTTTGGTTCCCTCTTCTTTCTCTTGCTTTCTCCCTCTTCTGACTATGTCTTTTTTTTCTCTTTCTCTAGATTGTTTACAAATGAAGGGCTCTTTTCTCTCAGAGTTAGTCTCTGAGACATACAAATCTAAGTCAGACCATCACCACCCACACTCTCCTAGCTTTCCTAGGGATCAACACTTCTATAGGGAAGAGATGGGGTGGACACTTAGGGCAAGGGAGGGCATGATGTTGAACTATATGAGACATCTCCCACCAGCAAGGTGGAGAGGGGACCTGGAGAAGGGGTGACTGACTGCAGGAGTGGGGCACCAGCAATGCTGCTATGAAGTCACCCCCTAGGTTTCTGTCTCTCCATCTCAGACTTCCTGCTTAGAGATTGGTAGTATTTCTCCTCTTCCAGAAGGGGGTAACCAACACTTACATACCACCCCTCCCCCCAGGAAATTATGTTCCTTTGGGGACCAGCAGGACTAATGAATAGAAATGGAGTGCAGTGGGGCATCTCTTACCCTGTGGCAAGTTACCAAATTTCTAAGCACTGAACTTGGTTCTTGCCTAACTGTGTCCTCCCCTTGGGCAGAGATATGAAGGGGAGAGCAGGGTGCCTCTTGTTCTCCCCCCCACTCCTAGCCCCAGGGGTGGTGGACAATTAGCGTAACAAAAACACCTGAAAATTCATCCCCCTCCTTCCCAAACCTTGACATACCCTCTTTCTCTCCACCCCTCCCTCATAATTTCCCTACCACCACCACCATCTCCACGTGGTCTGGACTTGTTTGCGGCCTTGATAATGTTCTTGAGGGGCTGAGGGAGGCATTCCTACTGTATGGGGCTGGGGGAACCTCTGCCAGTGCTCCATTACCATTGGGGATGGGGAGGAAGTGGGATGGGATGGGAAGGACTTCTGGGAGATGGAAATGGACAGAAAATGGGGGGCTCAAAAGGTGGCAAAATTGAGCCCCTCCCAGGAATCCCAATTAAGGTCTGAGGACTGAGTTAGATGTCAAAATATAGGGATAGGAACTAGACCTGTGATTTCATTGGTTTAGGAAACTCCCAGATTGGAGGGGAATCTCCCTCTTACCTTCGCAGGCTAGTCTTGAAGAGTTGCCTAGAGCACTGAGTGCTTCAGTGACTTGTCCAGGGTCTAACCTGCTGTCTATTACATCAGGTTTCCTATCCGAGGATTAAAATGGGGATCTCTTTCTTTGGGGTCAAAATCCCTCCTAAGGGAAGAGGAACTCTCATGCACATGGAGCAGGGTGAAAAGTAGAAGTCAAAAGTCCCTGAGAAAGAGGGGTAGGGAACACCTGGTTTGAAGTTGAGCAGTCCCTGTTGTCGGCATTCCCCTTGATGACAGGGAACCTTAGGAAGGGGGTTGTGAGGTCCCCGAATCTGTCCATCATTGCTGAAGGCTTCTCCCTTCCCCTGCATGAGGCAGAGAGGCAAGCTGCCCATTATCCCCCTTCCCCAAAGAATGTCCATGCCTGGGAATGCCCCCCTCCTCTTCTTTTTTTCTGGCCAGGCTATTTTCTACCTGGCCCACTTCTTTCCCCTCTTAAGACTTTACTTCAAATTTCTACTTCGTGGATTTGGGATCGAAGTCAAACATCTCGGCTCACACCAAGTCTTGCAGAAAAAAAATAAAATTAACAAAAAAATATATTAATAAAAAAGTTTAAAAAAAGGGGGGGCAGTCATCTCCTTTGAGGTGTGAGGGATTCAGACCATTCTACCCTATGACCGCCTTTCCCCTCCCCTGGTCAATTTTAGCGCCCCAAGGGTAAGATCTTATGGAGGGAAAATTGGGGGGGGGGACTGAACCCATACATCAGGGGAGGGTGGCTGGGGACCCCCAGACCTACAGTCTGCCTTGGCTCCATCACACCCATTGAGTTTCCCCCTCTTTGTCCCATGTGCTCACTGCATGGAAGAGAAGGGAGGGCAGGGGGGAGCTGAAGGGGGCTGGGTCCTACCGATAATATTTGTGCTTTTTTGTTTATATAAATTTATAATTTCTATAACTCAAGATCTGCACAGCACTTTACAAATACTACTTCGGAGGTGGGTGCTATTCTCTCCATTTTACAGAAGAGGAAACTGAGGCAGGCAGCGGTAAAGTGACCGGCCCAGGGCCACACAGCTAGGGAGGGTTGGGATGCGGACTCGGGTCCCCCGTGGCCTCATTGCCCCCAGCCCCGGAAGGCTGAAGGCCGGGCCGGGAGGAGGGCGAGGTGGGGCGGGAAGGGGGCAGGCCCAGGTAGGGAGCCGCCCCGCCCGGCCGGGACCAGGAAGCCCGCACAGAAGTGGAGCTGCCGAGGCCAGGCTCGGGTGAGCTGGGGGGCTGGTGCGCGCGCCCGGGCTGTCCGGGGGAGACCACGAGCGTCCGATGAGGGAGGGACCGGGGGCTGCAGGAACCGCTCGGAGGGTGCGGGGCGCGGGGGCAGGTGGGAGGCTTGAAGACCAGGTGTCTGGAGCTGGGACTGCAGGGCAGAAGGGTGGGGCGGGGCAATAGGGCGAGGCTCCGCACATGCGCAATTGGGGCATCGGGAGAAGGGAGGGGCTCGAGGGGTGCGCAGGCCTGGGGCCCGAAGGGAAGCGAGACCAGGGAGGGCGCGTGCGCGGCGAGGAGAGCCTGCGAGGGGGTGGAGCCAGAGGCCCGCAGGTGCAAGGGGTGGGGAGCTTCTGGCCTATGGGCTGCGGGCGGGGGAGCCCGGGGGGCGGGGCGGAGGCGGGACCGAGGCGGCCGGCCTCTGTCGCTAAGCTCCAGCCGGCCCGCAGCCGTACCTCGCCCGCCCAGGATGGTGCTGCCCTCCCTGAAGCTGCAGGAGCTGATCCAGGAGATCCGCGGGGCCCGGACTCAGGCCCAGGAGCGGGAGGTCATCCAGAAGGAGTGCGCCCACATCCGGGCCGCCTTCCGCGAGGGCGATGCCCCCCAGCGCCACCGCCAGCTCGCCAAGCTCCTCTACGTCCACATGCTGGGCTATCCCGCCCACTTTGGACAGGTACCCCACCGGGCACCGCGCCCCTAGCAGGAACCGTCCACACCTCAGCTCTCCCACGCAGCGGGAGCCCTTCCTTCTCAGGGACCCCCCCATCTGATGTAAATGAGTAAGAAAGTAGGCTAAGACCAGCAGTTCCGGTTTATCTTTCACATGAGAGTTACTAAACCATATGTATATACAGTTCTACATCCCAACATATTTACAACTGAAAGCATTGATTTAGAAACCATTAGTGTTAAACTGTCTGCTATATTAGATGAAATGAAGGCAGCTTACCTTACCTTGAGAATCATATTTCCTACAAATCTTTCAACTAGTTAGGTTTTAAAAAATGTTGTGGAAAGAAAAAAAAAATTAAAAGCCTCCAAAATCCCAAATAATCTGGAATACTCAACTCCGCCTGTCTCCTGCTGCCCAGACCTCAAGGTTTCCCAGGGACTCTTTTTGACTCACAACTTCACCGCAGGCAGGTTGGCACACCCATGCCAACCAGAATCAATCCTCAGCTCAAACCTTCCCAAGGACGCCCTCCTTCCCTGCCCCATACACACAAGTTCATACTCTCAGGAGGGATAGGCCATTTCAGCTAAGACCCATCGCTAGGACTGCCTATTTTTGTTCATCAATTCAACTAACATTAATTGGGTGCTTGAAATGAGATCCCCACAGCCTATCTCCCTGAAGATCTCAAGAACCTCCTTCTTACATATCTAAACACACACCAGTAAAATGTCTCTCAGTCTTCTACGTATATCATACATACATGTTGTCTAACTATCGCAGGCAAAGTATATTAGATAGTTTTTAAAGGCATCTTCCAGGCCTAGATCCTAGAACCTAATAGTGAAACTCACATTGAAACTAAGGGGATCGTTTCCATTTCCTGCCCTATTTTGGCAATATTTCACTTTCTCTATACTGAATAGTATAGAAGGTTAATTTAAATGTCAGGGAGGGAAATGGGGCGAGGCTTCACTCTCTCGGCTCCCTCTCACTCTTCCTTCTGATCTGTGGCCTCTCCTGTCTTCCTATAGATGGAGTGCCTGAAGCTGATCGCATCACCCCGATTTACAGACAAAAGGGTGGGCTACCTGGGGGCAATGCTGCTGCTGGATGAGAGGCAGGATGCCCACCTGCTCATAACCAACAGCATTAAAAAGTGAGGAGGTTGGGGGAAACAATATATTGGGGAGTTTGGAGGATTCTCAAAAACTAGAAAGAAGATGGGTCCTAAAAGACAGAGATGGAGAGACATCTGTGGGAGGGAAGAACTCAATTCCTAGGACATTTCCCAATCTTGGCAACCCCTGCAGTGACCTGAAGCAAGGGACCCAGCCAGTGCAGGGGTTGGCACTGTGTACCCTAAGCACCATGGGCTCAGCAGAGATGTGCCGGGACCTGGCCAACGAAGTGGAGAGGTTGCTGTTGAGGCCCAGTCCTTACATTAGAAAGAAGGTAAGTCAGGATGGAAGGACCTCTGATGCACTTACCTTCAAGAAATTCTTCCTTGAAACTCCCAAATCTGGGCTTGATATTACTGTGCCCTTACAGTGGCATCTTCTGGCCTGTGTCTCTCCTTCCTCCCCCACTCCCCCAGGCAGTGCTGGCTGCAGTGCACATGATCCGGAAGGTCCCTGAGCTCTCTGACATCTTTCTCCCACCCTGTACCCAGCTGCTGCATGAACGCCACCATGGTAAGAACTCTTGCTCAGGGAGCTCCTTTCATCCTCACTGTTAATAGCATCATATGAACCTGCCACCCTTCCTTCCTACACTGTTCTGTCTCCTTTTGCAACTCTGGAGATGGGTCATAGAAGAGTGACATGGCCCAGGGTACAGAGGTGAAAGGTGAGGGTTACCATTTCCTGAGTCAAACAGGTTAGCAGGACAGGTTTGGAATAGGTTTTCCTCTGACTCCATTTGACTTAATTTTCTTCCTCCCCCTCTCTCCACCTCCTTGAAACCAGGTATCCTGATGGGAACGATCACACTAATTACAGAGCTCTGTGAGCGAAGCCCTGCTGCCCTCACACATTTCAGACAGGTGAGTCAAGAAAGAATGAGTTAAGTCCTAGGGCAGAAAAGTACAAAGTAGTGATAGTATGGGGGTTTGATCAGGGGTATGGCATTCTTGTGTCCCCATATGAAACTCTTCTCATCCCCAGGTTGTACCCCAGCTGGTGCAGATCCTTCGGACTCTGGTGATGTCGGGATATTCACCAGAGCATAGCGTGGCTGGGGTCAGTGACCCTTTCCTGCAGGTGCGGACCTGACCCTGGCATCATAATCTCTCTCCTCTGTGTCTACAGACAAGGAAAAGAACCCAGCTATAACTACTACTCTAAAAAGAGCATGTTTCTGGCCGGGTTGTGAGCACTGGAGTGGCAGACAAATGAGGCCCACAGCAGCCTCAATCTGTCCTGGCTCCCCAGAATCCCAATGACAAGCAATTCAAGGACCTTGAAAGCAGATTAGGTTTACTTTAAAGAGGTGACAGGTCCTGTCTGGTCTTTCCAGGGTCCTTCTGACCCTTGAAGGAGAAAGCGTACCTCATTGTGTTCTCTTCAGTGCTAAATTCCACTTAACTCTCCACCCTGTAGCCCCCTTTTACTCACCCAATATCTTTTGATTCCTTTACTACAAGGTTCAAGTATTGAGACTACTTCGGATCCTAGGCAGAAACCACGAAGAAAGCAGTGAAGCCATGAATGACATGCTGGCCCAGGTCAGTTTGGTGGGAATTGTGCTAGATGGGAGCCCGGGTTAGGGATGGGGCTGACTTCAAATTCACCCATGCAGGTGGCCACCAACACAGACACGAGCCGGAATGCTGGCAATGCGGTCTTATATGAGACAGTACTCACCATTGTGGACATCTGTTCCGCCTCTGGCCTTCGGGTACTGTCTGGCCTTCCCGTCCTGCTACTGTCATACCTGTTGCTCCTTCTAGTTCCCACCCCTGCTCTTCTGCAGATACCACCATGCAATCCTAGACATTACAGACACTATCCCCCAGAAGTCACTCTGGCCTTTTTCTTCTCTCTAGTGACACTCACCTTCAGCTACTTGTACTCTCCAGTTCCCCCATGCTATGTATCCCCATGTCCCAGGCAGTAGCATCACCCTCTCCCTCACTCCCCCCTGCCCCAGGTTCTCGCTGTCAACATCCTTGGCCGCTTCCTGCTCAACAATGACAAGAACATCAGGTAATAAACACCTGATCACCTCAGGCTGTCTACTTCATGCCTGGTCATCTACCCATCTCTCAGCTTCCCTTCAGGGTCATGCTGCCCATTAGTACCTACCCCTCACCACTGTGCCGCTGTCCCAAAGGGTTTGGGGATGGTGTCTATGGAAGTGACTGATAGGAGTCAGTTCCAAGAAAGTATGATGGTTGCTCCCTCCTACTCCCTTACCCCTCAGGTACGTGGCCTTGACCTCACTGCTTCGACTGGTACAGTCAGATCATAGTGCTGTGCAGAGGCATCGGCCCACCGTGGTAGAATGTCTAAGGGAGCCTGATGCCTCCCTTTGTCGGTGAGTGGAGCTTGGGCAAAGAGAGTTAGGCAGAGTAGAACCTTGTGACCAAGGGAGAGGTTGCATCCCTGGGGAGATTGGGATGAGGCTAGGAGAGGAAGAGGGAGGTCAGGAAATAGCTAGTAATAGAAGGAAGAACTGGGGAACCCTGCTTTGTTTGTTTAAGAATTTCCTGTTTATTCTGCTAGGCGGGCACTAGAACTGAGCTTGGCTCTGGTGAATAGTTCTAACATTCGGTCCATGACCCAGGAGCTACAAGGTTTCCTGGAATCCTGCCCTGTAGATCTTCGGGCAGACTGTGCATCAGGCATCCTGCTGGCTGCAGAGAGGTGAGAAGTGCTCAGGTCATGAGGAATGCAGGAGAAGGCTCCTTCCAATACTTCTCTCCTTGGGTAGACAATGCAGAGGATAACCCCATTCTGTTCTTTGCCCCCTAGGTTTGCCCCAACAAAGCGCTGGCATATAGATACCGTAATGCAAGTGCTGACCACGGTGAGAACATTAGACTGGAGGGGTGGGGAGGGAAGGGTTGGGGGTTAGAGGTAACCCCAAAGGAAAAAGTTTAGTTACTGGGCTAACTCACTGACTTGTTTTCCCCCACTTCACCCTCTGCAGGCAGGTGCCCATGTGAGAGATGACGCAGTGGCCAACTTAACTCAGTTGATTGGAGGAGCAGAAGAGCTTCACGCTTACTCTGTGCGCAGGCTCTACAGTGCCTTGGCTGCAGACATTTCCCAGGTAGCCCCCCTTTCCTCACCCTACCCCCTTCCCTAAGACTACCCATTCCTTTCCTTGGTGCATTCACTGAGCATGCATTCCCTTGCCCCATCTTCTATCCATACCCTGTGGATGAATGAATAAATAAATGAAAAAAGGCTTTATTAAGTGCTTTCCAAGCACTGGAAATACAAACAGAAAATCCAGACAGCCCTAGCTCAGAAGGAGCTTACTGTCCAAGAGGCAAAGGTAATACATACAGAAGAGTCATCGACTAGTTAGACTCTAAGGTCTGGGGTTTGACAGGGTGCTGCAGTACGGGCCGGTGGCAACGCCCAACTGACTCCCTAAATATCTTTGTCTCCTCAGAGAGCAGAATGTAAAGCTTAAAGGGAGGAGGTCTTACAGATCATTTAGTTCAACCCCCTCATTTTCCAGATGAGGAAAGGGAAGGCCAGAGGTTAAGTGTTTTTCTCCAGAGGCCATGACTTGAACTCAAGTCTTTTGACTCCAGCCCACTGCCTTTTCCACCACACCTCTATCAGCCCCTCCAGCAACTCTGTCCTTATCTACCTCCTCAAGACAAGAAGTTGCACTTACCCTTCCTGAGCAGACAGGATACCAACCTCCCTCCATCCCATCACCCTTCAGTCTTTTAGACACTGCAACTCTCTCTCTTGACCACTAGAGGCCAGTGGGAGTTCAAGGGAAAGGGCTGCCTCTCCAATATACCTGAAATTAAGGCTAGCCCTAAAGGCCCTAATTAGCATTTGCCCTAAGTCCCCTTCTTTGACTTTCCCTCCTCAAAAAGTACCCACGTCCCAGAGTACCAACCATAGGGCCAAGGGCTGAGGGAGAGGAACCCAGATGATGACTTGGCCCTGCCCTTTCTCCATGCAGCAGCCCCTGGTACAAGTAGCTGCCTGGTGCATTGGGGAATATGGGGACCTTCTGCTGTCCGGGAGCTGTGAGGAGACTGAGCCCCCACAGGTGAGACTGAACAGAGACATTAAGGAAAGTGACAAGTGCTCTTTGGGGTAAAAGCCCAGAGCCTCCCTTCTGTGATCTCTTCTCTTCTCCTCCACTTAGGTTCAAGAAGAGGAAGTGCTAACGCTGCTAGAGAAGGTGTTGCAGTCCCACCTATCCTTGCCAGCCACCCGAGGTTATGCCCTCACTGCCCTGATGAAGCTCAGCACCAGACTCCAAGGAGACAATAAGTGAGAAAGAGGCCTCCTGTGTTCCTCCAGGGCTCCACTGCATCCAGCCCTTCTTCATGCTTCCCTTTCCTTGAAGCTGATTGGCACAGAACCCTAAGCCTTCCTAAGGCAGCCTTTCCCTACCCTCTCACTTCTGGGGCAGAAAGACAAAGGTAGGGTGGGTGATGACTAAACTTCCAGCCGCACTAACCTGTACCCCATCCCTCTTCTCCACACTGTCTACTGTATGTGCCAGCCGCATCCGACAAGTAGTATCCATCTATGGAAGTTGCTTGGATATAGAGCTACAACAGAGGGCTGTGGAATACAATGCTCTGTTCCGGAAGTATGATCATATGAGGTATGACAATCTGTCCCCAGAGCTCCCCCTGCCATGCTCCCAACATACCCAAAGACAATGAAAGGACCTTCTCAGCACCCAGAGAGTCCTTGCCAATGCTTCTCTTGTCCTCTACCTAACAAATTTGGGTTTTCTCAGCCCTCCCAGACAGCATTTCTTTGAATGCAAAAACAGCACTGGCATACCCAGAGTAAAACAAGCATTCTCATTGTTTTTCCAGCAGCTATGACTATATTCACTGAGCTAGTTACTCTCTCAGCTGGTCTCCCTTATATACCATTAGTGAAAAAGAAAAGTGGTAGGCAGGGACAGTCCTGGAAGTCTGGCTGCCTGGGTTGTGTCCCCTTCAGATCAGCAATTTTGGAGAAGATGCCTCTTGTGGTGCATGGTGGACCCCAAGACCATGAGCCTGGAGAAGGCAAAGAAGAGCCTTGGAGTCCAAACAGAGAGGTCCAATCTTCCACTGAACCCCCGGTGAGGAGACTGGAAGTACTAGAGCCAGGAGAATTTTAGCCTCTTCCCCCATCCCATACTGATCCTTTTCTTTGGTCTCCCACAGACTTCAAATCTTTTAGACCTCTTGGATCTCCTAGATAGTGCCAGTGGGGATGCCCAGCCATCTTCTGCTTTAGATCTAACCCCAGGAGATTCCTTATTACACCTACTGGATCTTCCTTCCAATACCCCCTCCTTAGGTAAGTTACTGGCATAGGGGAATGTTGACATGACAGGCAGGTGTGCAGTCCTACAGGGCTAGGTAGCAGGGTTTATCTGGAGCGTCCAGAACTGTCTCTCCCTTCCTCTCTTCTACTTCTCTATATTGCCTGGCCATTCCAGACTCCTAAGACTGAGCTCATTTCTATAACCCTACTGTAGCACCCATCCCAGGTCTAAAGGTATTTGACAGAGAAGGACTACAGATGACTCTGTCTTTCGTTCGTTCTGCTGAGACACCGGCCCTGCTTCTGATCACAGCAACTGCTAGCAACACCTCCAAGAGTGATGTCACCCACTTTGTATGTCAGGCTGCTGTACCCAAGGTTAATACTAAACCAGGTTTTAGTGGGAGAATTAAGAGCTTCTAGGAAAAGGGAAAGGAGTAGAGCTGGGGGAAAAGTGGTACGTGGGAAGACAGGCCTGTATAAGGGCCTGCTGAAACTGAAAAGTCTACTTTACCTTGCTTCCCCCCAACCCCACTGGCCAGAGTTTCCAGCTGCAGCTGCAGATACCCAGTGGGGACACAATTCCTGCTCAGGGAGGTCCTCCTGTCACACAGGTCCTCAGAGTCCTCAATCCCAAAAAGGTGAGAACCAGGAACCCTTCTGGATAAGGACAGCCATGGAGAATTAGAGGAACGAAAAGAGCCAGTTACCCTCCCTTTGGTTTTCTCCTTCCTAGGCCCCTTTGCGAATGAGACTGCGACTCACGTACAACCACTTTGGACAGTCAGTGCAGGAGATCTTCGAGGTGAAGGACTTCCCTCCAGACACATGGCAGTGATAGAACGTGCTTCCTTAACCTGAGCAGGAACAAGTCCCAGCCTCTCCAAAGAGCCCCTAGCCTGAGCCTGTGGGGCTTGAAGTCACTGTGCCCAAGGGTTACCAGTAGGTGGCACTCTGCCTCCATGATTGTCTAGTGCAGAGACAGACTGGGGTATGGGGGGTGCTGATCTCCCCCTGGCAATGAAGGAGTATAATAAACTTGGGGAAAGAAAGCCATGTCTAGGTCTATTCTAGGGACAGAGCCCTAGGAAACAACAGAGAGCCTCTCAAGAAAAGGTTTGTACCCTGAGACTTGGGGAAGTCTATAAACAGAGAATTTTCTTTGTCCCCCACTACAAGGCAGAAATTTAGCTCAAAAACTCACACAAAACCTAATCTACTATCCTGGGTCAAAGGCGGACACCACCACCAGTGACATCAGAGTCTCCCACCTCTTTCCCCTCCCCAACACTCCCACCAACCCCAGCCAGGGAAATCCCTTCTGCTTGCCCTCATCTCTAACTCAGCTGTAAGGCGGTGAGAAGCCGCTGGCAGAATCAATGGCATCGACCAAGGGGGGGCTGGCGAGGGATTTTCCTGTGCTTAACTACTGATCACGGCTAAGTGGAAATCCTATAAACACGAGCGGAAATCAATGGAGGCTGCTTAGCGGCTGGGGGAGAGGGGCAGCTCACAGATTGCATCTGACGGATGAAGGAAAGGAGGTGAGCAGGGAGGAGGTAGTGGGGTAGGTGAGAGAGAAAGCAAAGGAAGTGGGGACGGCAGAAGGACTGGGAGGGACAGAGTAAGAAGGAGGTTGGGGAATTTAAGAGTGGACCTCATTAGCCCTAACATGAGCCCCAGCCCCCAAACAAATGACACCTACTCATCCCATCTTGTAGCTGTTTAATTCTCCATGGCTGCAGATCCCTGTAGCTCATCATTCTTCCCTGTGGCCACTTCTAACAGGCGCTGGTAGTCCTGAGGCCTGAAGCGCTTCAAGTATACGATCAGCTTGCCAGGTGTTTGCTCTTGCTGTGAAACGCCTATAAGCAAAAAGGTGAGGACAGGTAGGAAAGCATGAGAAATCAAGCAGTTCTCAGCCTGTTCCATTTCCTAAGCCACACAAGTCAGCATGCCCTAAAGCAATGTTCTAGACAGCATAAGCCCCTGAGCTCCAACCTCAACCTTCTACCTCCTGGCCTTAAAAGTGCTCTGTAACACACATGAAATAGCCCCCCTCAACTCCTGGGGCTTCCCCTTCCCTCATCTTTGGAGTCAGGCTATTCTAACACAGGCTATTCTGGACTGCAGTTCTTGCCCCAGCTGCCAGAGGCAGGCAAAAATATGTGAAGGTAAATATAATCTTTCTGCTATCCAATGGAAGATAGGAAAGGCCTTATAGCAACTGGCTCATTTCAGTTATTGCTTCTGTCCCCTGATAAAGATTAAAGCCCTTCTGGAGAAGGCCAGAGCTCATTGGCTTGGTAATGAAGCAGGGCCACAAATACACACAGATGTAAACCAAGGAATGAAGAAGGATAGCCCATCAGAAAGGTAGAGCTATTGCTATGGACAGAGATATCCATAATTCCATACCCGCCTGGAACAGGCTTACACCACATGTCACAAGGAAGACTTATGGTACCATTAGACACAAACAGGACGGTGGCTATGTAGGCTTCTTTGTGTCCCCCATAGTTGCACATATGGCTCATATCTGTTAGCATGAATGAAAGGATAGGGTGCCCAGTCTGTTTTCTAGACTGGTGTAGGGCACAGTAGGCTATATAACTTGTAATCCCCTAGGGATGGACGAGATTTGAGGTAGAAAAACAGCATACGTTAAACAAGAGAGGAAGGGAGGAATCCTTCTACCTTCTTCTTACCACCCTTCTTCCCAAGAGGGATTGGGGGAACACTAATTCTTTATCATGAATATAACCTGCCCAAGTCTCCCTTTACAGCTACAAAGACAATAGAAGTGATACAGTCTAGCATTTCCCAAACTAGTTTGGCCACAGAACTCTTGGATTTAAAACATATCCACAGAGTCATAGACACATGAGAGGTCACCTGGTCCCAACCTCCCAGAAGGAGAAAGTGATATGGCCAAGGTCTCACCAGAAGTAAAGCTGGAGTCTGAACCCAGGTGTTCCACCTTTGGAGTGCCCTTCCCAGCACATCGCACCACTTTCCTTAAGGGATCCTGGCCTTCTTTACAGGCTGAGGCCATTTCTACTACACCATTTTTGAGTGAAAAGGCACACTGGCCTGGGCTTTTTTAAGGCTCTATATCCTTATGACCTTGAGCAAGTCTACCACTCTGGGCCTCATTTTCTTATATAAAATCAAGGAGATGGCCTAAATCCATCCTGTTAAACTAATCTGCCCACAGAACTCTGGGGCCTGAAATGGCACTTTTAGGGCTGAACAACCCCCAATACTGAAAGAAGTTGTTGAAATTGTAAGCAAAATAAGCTAGTCTTTATACCCAGCAATGGCCATATAATCATGTAATACACATTTGCTTAAGGGTAAATATTACTAGCACCCCCATTACCAAGAAAATAAACTACTCACATCACATGGAATACCAGGATTCTGTTAAATATAATTTGGGAAATGATGATAAAGAAATTGGCATTGAATAAAAAGAAAGCAGCTACAAGTGGAGGCACTAACTGGATAGGTAGGAATGATGGAGAGATGAAATTGAAGAACAGAAATGAATAAGGTTGGGAACCAAGGTGGAGTTAAAGAGGAGCAGGATGGGGGCTGGTCACGGTCAGGGAGGGACACAACGAAGGAAGACTGAAAATTCCAAGAAATAAGATGAAATACAGACCTAGCCGGAGCTGGACGGGGGAAGGATGTGAGACAGGACTGGAATTTAGATACATTGTTACAGAAACTGTTACAGAAGTGGTTCGGGAGCATCGCCCCCACCTTGCTGCCCAATAGGTCAGTCCCAACCCTGCTGGAGGAAACAGGAGAAACAAAGTTGCGTGCCCCCTCACCAAGCAAGGAGCTGAGACTGTGTATCTTCTCCAGGGCTTCTGGGACCTCAGCCTCTTCTCGGACTAGGGCCTCCACTTCCCCCACTGCGTAGCCAAAGTCTGCTGTGTCCAGGTCTACTGTAAGGGGCTCTTCTTCATCACCAGCCCCAGACAGGGCCAGCTTCCAGACACTCCGCTCCGTCACAAAACTGGCTACTTCCTGCAGCTTCAGCCGCCCCAGCATCTCGGACACACTCTCGGTGCCCAGCCCCGCTGGCCCCAGCCTCTCACACAGGCGGGCTGCTATCTGGGCCTCTGCCGTGAGCTCCATGTACTTGGTATGGGAGCCGGCGTTGGCTCCCGCTCCAGGACACTTGAGTTCCCACCCGCTGCCTTCCCGATGGCGGAGCCAGTGATCGGCCTTCATGAGAGTCAGCTCGGGGGTGTCGTAGTAGCTATCCCGGAAAGAAATCTGGCTCTCCTGGGTGCCCCCCAGCTCCTTCAACCGATCCTCGATGCCTGGGCTGGGGACAAACTTTTGCTCCACCTCAATCCAAGGATGTGTCATGGTGCCCGCGGCCAGTCAGTCAATCAGCGAACACTGATTTAGCTTCTGCTGTCTGTAAGGGAGAGAGGCCAAAAGGCCGCCCAGTGTGGTTCAGAGACCGGCCTGGGCCGGGGAAACCTGAACTCGCATCCTGGTTTGGATCCACGGAACACGGGCGTGACACCTGGACTCCGAACCTGGGAGCTTGGATGCAGGGGGGGTCCCGCACCAACAAAGTCGTGGCATCCTCCGTGGGCACGGGGCACCACCCACCCTCCCCTCCTCCAACCTCGCTCTAGGGCAGGTTTCCACATTAATTCCTCAAACTAAAATACGAAGTTGCTTCCTCCTACAAATGTGCCCTGGCGGTTTCCATCTAGCACACAGTAGGTCCGTCCTTCCGGCAGGAGCTAACTGACATTAACAGAGCGCATCTGCCCGTGTTCTAAGCCCTCGGAAACAGTGTTATGCCCATTTCACAGATGGGAAAGCACCCAACCCCACGGGGGTGGGGACCCCCACTCCTCTCCCCCGGACTCGTCGGAGAAACAGATTCATGGAGGTCGCTCCCCTGGCCTCCCCGGCCCCCTCCCCCGGGACTGCGCCCGCCCCGCGGCCCAGAGGGGGCAGGACGGAACTTCCCCGCAATGCATGCCGGGAGCCAACCACCACCCCACCTCTCCGGTCTCCCGGGCCTCGAGCCCCGGCCTCACCCTCGCGCCTTCGGCCCTGGACCCGGCTCCAGCGGCCATATTAGTTCCTGGCTGGGACGGTGTAGACTGCAGGCCGGGTCCGGTAGGCCTGCGGGCTTGTCAAGGGAGACGAGTCCCTGGCTGTGGGCCGAAGGAGTGAGGCCAAAGCGCCCGCGCTCCACCCCTCGTCCCGACTTGGGTCCCGGGGCGGGCTGGGGTCACTGGGCCTCAGGCGGAGCCGGGGAGCAGTTGAGCCGGGAGCATTGTGGGAGATGTAGTTCAGCAGAGGCGCTTCCTCTGCCCTTCTTCCCCCCCCTTCCCCCTACCTCGCCTACACTATCCCACCTCCCTGTCTCCATGGTGACGGGAAAGCTGCAATTAGGGCCAGTGGGGCTCCGACTTAATACTGGGCTGGGCGGCTGGCGACGGGAGAGAGGGAAGGAAACTGAGCTTGGGAAGGGATTGGGGGGCAATGCTGGGGAAAGAGGGGAGGCGAGGTCCAGACTCCCACGGACAGCCTCAGACCCCGCGGCTAGGAAATAGAGGCTGGGCCACTCCCCTCTCCACCTCCCAAATCCCCCCAGGCACTGCCCTGGGCATGACGGAGGTTTGGAGAATAAAAGATTGACCCCTCCCCTCAGCCCCAAATTTCTGATTGCGAGTGGATTTGAATTAAAGGGCGTTATATCATCATCATCATAACTTGCAATTCTATGGCGTTTTAAGGGTGTCAATTGTTTTGTTCATGTTCTTTCTCATTTGAGCCTCCCACGCCCTCTGAACTAGTGCCAGGGTTATTATCGCAGTTTTACAGATGAGGAAACTGAGACCTGGGTTAAGTGACTCATCCAAGGTTACACAGATGCCAAATGCAAAGTGACTGGAATCCAGGTCTTCTGATTCCAAAAAGTATGGTTTGGTTTGGTTTGAGCAGACATTAGAGGAGTCAGATGGTGTGGCCTGATTAAAATAACGTAGAGGCAGCATGCCTTCATTGGATGAAGTGTTCCAAAAGTGTTGGTGTCGTTTTGAGCTTTCATATTTCTGACCCTCTGGGATGGTGGATGGGATGGCATCTTATTGAGGAGATGTGTTTTCTTCAACCTACCTGTATTGGGCACTTTCAGAAAAACAGGCCTCCCAAGGGTCTGAAGGGTGGGAAATGTCTGAGATTGAGAGGAACCAGTCCTTGCCTCCCCAGTTCTTGCTCCATTTCCAGGCCAGTACAAATGGCCACCTAGGGGTACGGAATTGCAAAGGAACCACTTGAGCAAGAGCCCCTCTCTTCCTTCTCCAACCCACTTTTGGCTGTGCCTTCCTTGCCAGCTGTGGCGATTCTTAAGCATGGAAAGAAAATTAAGATATTCTGACTCTCAGGCCGTAGACCTAAACCAAGATCTGCTTCCTCTTCAGTTACTTTTGTCCTGCAAAGAGGATATAATGTTTTCCCTGTGTTTGCCTATAACCCCACATAGTCATGACCTCATGAACTTTTGCATTTTCTATTGAGGGGAACAGAGGAGCTAGGTAGACAATTCCGGCTAATGGTGAAATAGAAAGAATCGATTCTTAGCTCTCTGTGCTCAAGTGATGACAGAGAGGGGCACGAGACAAGGGGAAGAAACAGGTGTCGATCAGGGGGATAAGACAGGCCGTTGTGTTATGAATGCTGTACTTGGAGTTTTAGGCATATAATTTGGGAGCAGATCACTCAGCCTCTTTGAATTGTGGTTCCCTCATCTGTCAGATGGAACTAACGCCCACTTTTAGGGCTATTTGTTGCAAAAATGAGTGCACGTATGTAAAGTGCTGTCTAAGGTTACCAATATTGTTATAATTATAGCCAGTTACAAGGCTGCAGGAAGGAGGGAGGCGGGAGGGAGAGACAGGCCCCAAACAGCTCTGGGGACCTGGAAGAAAGCAGAAGCTGATAAGATATTTATGGTTTCTGTAGGCAAGGGAAGAGGAACAGGGAGAGGAAGGAATCTGCGCCCCTAAGGGCCGGCCTCTGGATATGGGGGAGACTGTGACGGCACGGTAACGGGGTGCAGCGCCGGGGGCGCGGAGCGGCGCAGAAGCCCGCCCTCCCCCCAGTTTGCAGATGTTTCCAGCGCCGGGTACTCCGGTGACGTCCCTGCTCGGGGTGGGGGCGATGCGGACTACATCTCCCATCATGCCCCGGCGAGAGGACGGCTGCACCTGCTCAGTGGGGCAACCCCAGGCGCCTGGGTATTGATTATTCCATTGTGTTGGGACGCCACGGTTCTAGCCAGTGAATGAGGCGGAGGAGTGAGGGAGTGGAGGAGGAGGAGGAGGAGGAGGAGGGCGAGGAGGAGGAGGAGGAGGCAGGGAGCGAGTGCCCAGGGTGAATCAATGGGAACCCCCACACGAAGCCGGGGAAACACTTGAGCCGCAGCCCAGTAGCATTGCCCACTTGCCCCTGCCCTCTCCGCGCGGTCCCTATCTGTCTGTCTCTTGGCTCCCCCTGCCCCGGCGCCCGGAGCGAGCCCCGGAGGGAGGAGGAGGAGGAGGAGGGCCGGAGAGCACGGAGCCCGCCAGTCGCCCCCTCCCCCCCTCCCCCCCCGCCCGGCGCTCTCCGCGGCCGATCCGACTGCCGTCTGCTTCCAGCTGAGGTGTAAGTGCATCGATTTCCGATGCTGCCGGGGTTTCTTTCCTCCGCTCTCGTGCTCGCTCGCGCTCCGCTCGCTCCCTCCTCTGCTGCCCCGCTGCCGGCAGCGCGAGCCGGGGGAGGCAGGCGGCCGGCCGGAGCCGAGGGACGGGGCGCGGGGCCGGGGGCCGGGGGAGGCGGGGGAGGAGCGAGCGCCGGCCTGGCCGGGGGCCGGGCTGTCAGGGGCAGGTCCGGCGTGGGCAGCGCGAGCCGAGAGCGCCCGGCGGCCGGCCGGAGCCGAGGGACGGGGCGCGGGGCCGGGGGCCCGGGGGGAGGAGCGAGGACCGAGCGCCGGCCTGGCCGGGGGCCGGGGCGCGGGCTGTCAGGGGGCAGGTCCGGCGTGGGCAGCGCGGGGAGGTGGGGCGGCCGGGGCTGCGGCAGGACGCGGGGGTCGGCGGGCGCGGGGTCGGGCCGCCTTCGCTTCCGGATCCGAAGTTGGGCATAGACGTGTGTGTGAGGCGGGGAGGGCAGGGCAGGGGCAGCGGCGCGGTCAAGGTGAAGGAGGTCTGGCCGGGGCTTCTCTCTCGGTGCCCCTGTGTTCTCTCCGTGTTTGCGCTTGTTTCTCTCGTTGCCCCTGCGACTGCATTTTCCTTTTTCTGCGTGTCTGTGTGTCCGTGTGTGTGCGCCCTCGCAGCTCTCCTGTCTGCTCACCTGGCAGCCTCCCTCTCACCTCTTTATCGCTCGGTCTGTCCCTGCCTCATTTAACCCCGCGTCCACGCGATGTCCCCGTCAGGCTGGGTCCCTCCTTTGCCAGGTCTGACTGCTCCTGCCCTGCTGTTAACCCGATTCACCCCTGTCATGGCACTTGGCCGACCGTGGCTGTGATAACTTGTCTTTGGAATGGAATTGGGGGACTGGGAAGAAAGGGGACCGAGGCGGCGCGTGGCAGGCGCTCCCTGTTGCCACTGTGCCCACCCTGCCACCTCCGCAGCCTTCACGGGGAGCGAGCGGAGAGGGGACAGGACTGTGTGCTTGGCTTTCCCCTCTCAACAGCCCATTTGCCATCACTTTGCCCTTTCTGCCTCCCCCTAAACTTCTCCCCACTCCAGCTCACTCTCATCACTTTCTCTCCCTCCACTTTGGTTTCATTCCCTTTTTCCAAGTTACTCTCCCTTCTTGTTAACCGTCTCTGGCCTTAGTCTCCACCTTTGTTTCTGTCGGCCTACCTTTTTTTCCCACTCATTCTCCCTAGTTCCTCCTTCCTTTCCTCTCTCATTTCTGTTCCCTCCTGACATTTTTAATCCCAGTGGCCGAAGGTGATAGAGCTCTGTGATATGACCCTCCTCTAAAGAGAAGGCAAATAAACAGGCTAAGGCAAAGTTGTCATTGGATTATGAGGCTCTTTAACGCCTACATTTTGCCAGGGTCATCCTCCCAGCCAACTGTCAACTTTGTGTTTGTGGGCTGATATCTTGCAAGAGTCTCCCTCTTGTCCCACCACCTCTTTTCCTCCTGTGTTCCAGACTCTCCATGTCTGTGAGTCATGATACATTTCAGTGGCCTTTTCCTCACATTCCTGTTCGTCTTTTCCCTGGGCCCAAAGAACATTCTTTCATTGCTGCTGTTACCATATTTGGCATGAGCACCAATTCTTTACTAGGCGCAGTATTCATTAGTGAGGTGAAAGCTAGCCTGTGCAAAAACCCAAAAGACAAGCCAGTTCAACCTAAGGGAAGGAAAACAGGCCACAGGGGCTTGGGAGTTTGCTTCGATTTCAGCCCATCACTGTTTTCAAAGCCTGTCAGAAGCTGGATAAGGCCAGAAAGAGAATTGGAGATAAACTGAATGAGGGAGCTTTCAAAACTGACAGATAAACAGAAAGAAGGGAAGAGGGGGGCAAAGGGTATTGGGTAAGGAAATATATGGCATGAAGAACATGAAAAAAGTAAAAGATATACAGAGTGAGGAAGGAATGAGAATGAAATGGAATAAGATATCCAGAGAGTTAAAAGAAAAAGATTAAAAACAGATGCATAGAAAAGTCAACAGGAAAAGCAGAATGAGATGGAGAGAAAAAGAGATAAAATGAACCAGAGAAAAAAGATGATGGTGATGAGAGCCGACATCTATTTTCAATATACTGTATGTATATTATTTCATTTGATTCTCACTACAACCCTTGAGAGGTGGCTATGAAAGATAATATCCCCATTTTACAGAAGAAGAAGCAAAGACTCAGAGAGGCTAAGTAAATTATTGCCCGTGGTCTCACTGCCAGTGATTGTGGGAAGTGAGATTTGAACTCAGTTCTCTCCTGACTCCAGATGCTGCATTCCATCTTTTATTTCATGCAGCTCCCTAGGCACCAGAAAAGAGTAAAAGAATAAAGATACCTCTAAAAAGGAGGCATGACAGAAAGGATCAGAGAGATGGAGAAACAGTCAAGAGAGAAGGACCTATTCTAGGAAACAAGTGCTTCTGAAGTACTGAGGATGTGCAATGTCCAAAGCATGATCCATGCAGAGGCAGATGGAGGAGAGGCTGTGGGGGAAAACATTTAGTAGAAGGGGACTGAGAGAGATGGCAAAAAAGAAGAGACGCAAAGAGAGCAAACGTCTTTTAAACAGTGTGGAATTAGAGAAGTCAGTAGAGTCCCGCATCCTCCATCATAACAGCAGAAACCTTTGAACTACATTCCCAATTCAGCAGACCATCAATAAAGAGAGGTGATAGGAAAGCAGGATTCCCAGTTACTTTAGCTGTCAGAAACTCAAACCTTCTTAGCCCCCTAAGAACTAGAGACCTCAAGCTTCTGATGTCATAAATTGCTGGTGTTGCCTTGGTAACTTGACAGAGTTCCCCCCTCCATGATGTCATAGACAGCTGGTGGTACCTTGAGAATTATATAGGAAATGCTGCTTTACTGGGTAGCTGTATCTGAAGTCTGAGAACTGTATCTGAATGTGATCTGTAGGACTTCCCAATCTGATAGCTTGATATCTGACCTCACTTTACTAAGGGCTGTTCTTTGAACTCAGAACAAGGCCCTGTTTATTCAATTCCAGTGCTGTGCTGAGGTGTGGAGAAAACAAGACAGAGCAATGAGTAGTGAGGAAATGGTGATTAGAAGGCAATCAGGTATGGGCAAGCAGAGGAGGAAAGCGAAACGCTGAGGAAATTAGGGGAAGGCTGAATCCGATTTGTAACTAGAGGAGGTCACTGGAAATGCAGAAAAAGAGGGAGCTTATACGAACTGAAAGGAGAGAGGATTGGGTTGAGCTAGAGATCTGAGCTAACCAGACGTAGAGGAAGAAGAAATTCCGAAATGTCAGGAGGCAGCGTCATTTGTAACAGAAGGAGAACAGACGGAGTTGGAATAAGTCATTTGTAAGCATAGAAATGGGAAAGAGAAGGGCCTAGAAGCTTCACTTTTCCCCTTTCCCTTCACAAATCTCCCTAAGACCAAGAGGTTGGAAGATAGAGGAAAAGGAAAGGATTGGGAAAGGGTAAAATCCTATGTAAATGGGAGCTAAAACTGATAAGAGTTTATGTGGGAGGAATGATAGCAGAGGATCAAGGCCTTTTAGGGCCTTCTCTGAATCAAGCGGAGATGGGAGAGCCTCTGAAGAGACTTTGGGAGATTTGCCAAGAGTGAAGTGGTAGAGCCCGAGAAGGATGGAGTAGGCAGGTTAATTAGTTGGGTCCCTGGTTGAGTGATACTAGTTTCCAAGGACAGTCAATATGTGGAACTAGAAACAGCATCCTCAACACATCTCCCCCACAATTTACACGATCATAGTCTACTAGACAGACGCCTCCACATACACAGTTGGTTACAAATAAAGGGTTCATAAATCACTGCAAGTCCACTTCAATTTCCCTACCCCCAATCAGGTGAATGATAGGAAAGTCAGCATTTCCAGAGGAAACCAAAAGGCAGAATGTGGCACAGATTACTTGTCTCTTATAAAGGACAAGTGTGGGAGATGGATGTGGATAGACGTCTAGTTCTCCATTGGCAGTGGACCCAAAGGTAGCCAGGAACAGAAGGGGAGAAATTACAGAACAAACACATATTCAGAGAGATCCACCACAAGAGATGGAGAGAACAGAAAAAAGGGAGGGGGAAGAATGCCCCCAAAAAGGAAAAGCAACCCAGTCTAGGGGTAAGGGATGTAGTGGAGGAATTCTAGGAAAGACAGCATTAAGAAACCCTGGAGAGGGTTTTGGCTCTCACTTGAGCAGTTAGGGCAAGCTAGGGATATTATGGTCAGAGAGAAAAAGCTGATAGCAAGCCATGGGGACAGTGGCTCAGGGATCGTGGAGGCTGCGTATGCTGTCAGCTACCGCTGTGTCCTCGGGCAGCTCATATTTTGCAGCAGGCGACAGGCTGTCGACACGGCGGTCCTTTACCTCACCGTTAGAAACTCATTTCATTGATTTTTCCATCTTTCTTTTCTGGCTTCTCATATTAAGCTAAGCCATCCCACCACCCACTTGCCCTGAGCCCCCTGCCACCCTAGGGAAGCCTAGAAGTCTGCTGTCCTGCCTTTCTTCATTCTTGACCCTCAGCTTTCCTGGCAAAAGAGGAGTGGAGTTAAAATGCAGAAATGCTCTCCCCTTTCACACGTTTCCTCCCCTTCTCAGTCTAGCTAGGATGGGGTTCAGTAGAGGCTACAGGGGCAGCTCACCTCTATCCCCCTGAAAATCAAGTTATGTCTGCTTTGTCTTCTCCAACTTCCATGGGTGAGAAAAGATAGAAGGAAAGGGACCCTTCCTCTACGTTGACACATGTAGAATTATGTGAATAACAAAGCCTAGGTTTGTGTCTGTGAACAAGCATTGTGTAGGCTTTCTGCAGCTATTGTCCTATGTGCATATGGCATATGTGTCTAAGAGGTTTTTGCCATGGGATGTGACAGAGCTATTTTCTATAAACATGACATGAAATATAATATACATGTGTGTGTAACATGGCTGTGTGTAGCACGTTTATGTCCATGGTATACAATGAAGCAGAATTTGTATGTGAGTGCTGTGTTGCTTACCCTGGCAGTTTATCTATTCCCTTTTTTAAGGGCAAAGACTAAGCTAAAATGTAATTGGTCAGACCCTACTCCTTTGACTTTAGAATAGAGAGGAACACGGGTTAGTGTGGGAAGACCTAGATTGGGTATCCCAGCGGAATGGGGTTGATTGTCATTTCCACCCTCAAATTCCTCTCATCTCATTCTGACCAGTGGGTTCTCCCTCCTCTTGATTCTGATGTCCAAACCCCTACTCCTTTGACTCTGGCCTGTCAGTCTCTGTCTGGCCTCACTGATTCTATTATATATATATATATATATATATATATATATATATATATATATATATATATATATATATATATATATATATGTATATATATATATATGTATGTATGTATGTATGTATGTATGTATACACACACACATATATTTGTATTGGGTCCCTCCATCACAGGCTTTCTCTAGCACTGGGATTTGCTTGTGTCTCCCTTTCTCAGTTCTGTTTATCTTTGTCGAGTTCTGACTCTCTGGGTTGCTACTGACCAGAAGAACCCTATGTCATCCTCTAACCTCCTCTCTCCACCATATTCCTGTAAGGATTGCCTGACAATGGGTTCAAGGAAGAGGGAGGAGAAAGAAGGGAGAGAAAAATGAGTATGGCAGACAAAGGATGAGAGAGGGATTAAGAACTGGCGTAATCATATATTTGTATTGTGTTTTATTGTTTACAAAGCTCTTTCACATACATTATGTGAAACAACAATCTTGTGAGATAAGGCTGAGATGGAAGGGAGGAGAAACTAACTGAATGTGACAGATTCTGGGAGTGGTAATGGAAGGATGGGTTAGGGCTAAAAGAATGGCCTGATTGTGATGGAAAAGAAAGGAGGAAGGATGGGGAAGGAGAGGGACCAGCTAGATAGGGGATGCGGGTACCTCCTGGGAAGGGGGAGGAAGGGAAGGGCCAGAGACCAGGGACCAGCTCCCTCCTCCCCGTGGCAGTCCCAGGTCCAAGCCATGCTGGGTTTGACCCTTGTGGGAGGAACTGAAGTGGCAAATTAATGACAATAATGAAGTCACTGCTCCTTGTTTGTCTTTGCTAGTTTCCCCTTGAGATTTGTCCTCTGGCCAGACTAGGCAAAAGAGGGAGGAGGGGGAGAGGAAGGAAGGAAAAGAAAGGGGAAATAGGTAGTCAGGGAAGGGGTCAGAGGTGGAGAAGAGGAAGGAGAAGCACCTGGAGGCAGAGGAAGGAGAAGGGGAGGAGCACAGATCGAGCTGTAGAGCAAAGCGGGAAGGAAAAGGAGAACAGACAAATGGAGGGAGAAGGAGAGAGGGAGCTGAGAAATGGCGAGCCAGAGGGAAAGAATGTGGCCCGGGAGGAGGGGCTGGCTGAGCCCAGGGGGCGGGGCTCCATCTCCATCTCTAATGGCTGTGAAATGAGGTGAGCTCCATTAGAGGCCTCGCTGCGAGAGAGTGTAACGAGATCACGCTCATTAGGGCTGGGCCGATCCCAGTAATTACATCCACCCCAAACACACCCTTACCAGGCTGTACGCAGGCACACAGCCACACACACGGGCCAACACAAGGACAGGACAGAAATGCAAATCCATGAGTTGTCAGGAACACCGGCACATCACACACAAACACAAGGTGATGTCCAAGCACCCTGTGACAGACAATGCGCATGGATGCAAACCTGTGGCAAAGATGTACACGCAATTGGCATGCGGTCACATTGAAACTCCCACCCATGTAGATACACACACTCGTGTGCTCTCAAACTGGGGACAGATGTATACATAGCCATTTACTCAAATGCCACAAATCAGACATGGTCTCTGAGAAAGATTACATCTGGTTGGAACGCTTCTAGCAACTTCAAACTAGAAGAAAAATAACACCAGCAACAGAACAGTGCCACACTGGACTCAGAGATACCAAGGAAATTAATAATAAATATCTTCCTAGGTATATGATACCATAGCATGTATGTATGTCCATAGTATACACAAATATTCTTGAAAATAACTAGAAGAGACGCATAGAGTACCTTTCTGACTTAAGTTATTTAAATTATACTGTATATATTCCAAAGCATAGCAGTATGCAGATGTGTTCCTGAATTTGTTCAAGGGCACATTCCAACATGTCAGTTTTCCCACACCTTAGTGCTCTAATGCACAAGGGTACATACAGGGCTGGATTAATGAAAGTATTGATGACTGACATGGAGAAAAGTCCTGAAGTCTCAGCTCCATACACTGTATGATCTTATGGGTATTCCCATAGACATACAAACCACCCTATCACGTCTTGACCTATATGTATATATGTAGGGAAGAGGAATACAATTTTACATGGCCAGAAAAATGGAAAAAAACATTTCTCCTGAACATCCATACTTCCCAAATATGGGGAGGAACACTGGCTTGTATTATTCCTCAGCATATCTCTTTTAAACACAGATAAACAATACACATGGATGCATGACTTTCAATCCATGGTCTCCAATCTCTTGTTTCCTACCTATCGCCAGTTTCCTAGCATCTCCTTTCCTATTTCACCTTCAGGCCTCCACTTCTACCACCATCACCACACAAGTGTTGTACAAAATATAAGACACAAAGACTTCTGCCAGGTTCCCTCTCCAGGGAACTTGCCACCAGCCCTGTTTTTGGCTGGGGGAAGGAGACCTTTTTGAGATTAAACATTTACATATGCAGATCAGAAGTGAGTTCCTTCCCCTGCCTCTCCCCACCCTTCCCTCTTTCCCTTTTTGTCTTTGGCCCTTCATTCTTTCCTTTCCTGACCATACCTGTCTCGGGCTTTTTAAAGAGAAGCATGAAGTAGCCCAGGTGGTTGTGACTGGGGAGAGGGAATTCAAGGAGAAAAATTGATGAGTGTTTTGGAAAGTAAAGACAGGTTTTGAGATGAGTATAGAGAGAGATAGCACGGCAGTTTTGAACCAGGCCTCAGGTATTCCCAGAGTACAGTGGAAATAGCACTGATTTTGAACTCAGAAGAGTTCAAATCCTGACTCTCACTTAATACCAATACAGATTTGGGCAATTCACATTATCTCCATGAACCTCAGTTTCCTCATCTGCAAAATGAGAGGGTGGGAGCAGATGACCTGTAAGGTCCCTTCTGGCTCTAAATAAATGAAGGTTTTCTCCCAGCTGCTGATGCCTTCCTTTTTGAGATGACCTTCCATTTTCTTTGAATTTATGTCCCCTGTTAGAATGTGAACTGGAAAGGACCTTGGTCATTAAAGTCATTCAATTCAAACCCACCCCCTATATTTTACAGATGAAGAAACTGGGACTCAGAGATTTAGTCTCTTGTCCAGGTCACGTAGGCAGTGACAGAATACGGATTCCAGTAGAATCCAAATCTCCAAATTCGGTTCTCTTTCCAAAGTATATTTGATTCACCAATTCAAGATGCTGAGATTAAAGGGGCATCCTCCAGGCAAGGAAAGTAAAAGAGACTGATAGACTGTTAGATGTGCTAGGTATGCAAACACTGTAGTAGGCTATGAAAAGAGCAGCTAGATGGCACAGTGAATCTAGGGTGCCAGGCTTGGAGTCAGGAAGATTCATCTTCCTAACTTCAAATCTGGCTTCAGACACTTACTGGCTCAGTGACCCTGGGCAAAGTCACTTAACCCTCTTTGCTGTAAAATGGGCTGGAGAAGGAAACGGCAAACCACTCCAGTATATTTGCCAAGAAAACCCTAAATGGGGTCACAAAGAGTTGGACATGAGTTGGACATGACTGAACAAAAGTTCTGTGAAAGGATAGAGTGAAAGTAAACTTATAGAATGTAGGCCTTAGAATCTAATTCATCTCATTTTACAAATGAGGAAACTGAGGCCAGAAGGCAGTGAAGTGATGTATGTTAAAGGGTTCTGAAGGTGGTAAGGAGCACCTGGTTCTTTCGCTGCCAAATCCAGTGTCCTTTCCACTCTATCAAATTGCCTCATTTGGGGAAGAGAAAGAAGAGGAAATCCTCACCCTTGAAGAGTTTATGATCTAGATGCTTGTAATGTCCCTGCCCAACACACAGACTTTTCTTCACATGTTTCCAAGCTTCTCTCTTCTTTGGATGTACTCTGCTTAATGGGAAAGAAGATGAAGGAAGACGAGAAAAAGGTGGAGGTGGTAGAAGAGGTGCCAGCTAGGAGTTTGAGGAAAATTTTGTAGGTAAATAAATGTTAAGCAAATGAGGCAGGATCTTCTCCAGGAGCTAATGAATGTAATGGCCAGATTCTGAATTTGGGTAGTCTGTCAGAAATGGAGAGCAGGGGGATCTGCATCCCCTTCGGTAAGGGGACCACTAGGGAACAGTCCCATGTCTTTTCCAGAGAGGGTTGAGCGTGGAGGATTATTCCCAAGGGGAGCCTAGATACCCCATGGGGGTGAGTGAAGCTCCTTGTGTCTAGGGGGAATGTCCTGGCCTATTCTGGGTTCAGGCCTTTCCTAGCTCCTTAGTAAGTGATGGCATCTCTTTCTCCCTTCATTGTTTCTGGGTCTTCCTTTGCCTCTCAACATGCTGCCTTTCAGCTAGCCTGACTGGTTTTCGGCATCTCTCTGTTGAGTACGTAGTTCCAAGCTGTCATCTCTCTGTTTCTGTATCTCCTAGCATCTAAGCCTTACTTATTCATAATACCTATTTATCTCATTGACCCTCTGGGTCCTAGTATCCGTCTCAGGGACTATACTATCTATGTAGGTCTCTGATGCCCTAGGTATGTCTGTATTTTATGGTGTCAGGGGCCTTTTCTTTTTCTCCGTAGATCAGTGAGTATCCGACTAATCCTCATTGTGCTTTGTTTCCCTGTTTCCAGGCATCATGAGCTGCAAATAATTTTCTATTTACTGGGGAAGGTGCCATTTACCTCCTGCTTCCTTCTAAAGAAAGCCATTTGCTGCTTAGTGACTAGAGAGGTGGGACGGGAAAGAGACCCTGGTAGGGAAATTCTGTACTCCTTGTTCTGGACTTCCATACCTAGCTTCCTTTCCTAAGGAATGACAAGAAACCAGTAAATAGGGAAAAAAATGAAAAAGACACTTCCTAAGAGAATTCCTTCCATCTCTACATCTTTCTTTTTCCCTGGTGGAAGAAAGAGGGTAGCTAGGGGACTTGGAAGGATATGGGTGAAATGACGGGCTTTGAGAAAGCTCTGGAGAATGAGGGACTTTGAGGAACTGGAGATTTATCCAGCCAGATCAGATAGCCACTGCTCCCTCAATTCTCTCCATCCTTCCCTGTGCTCCAGGTCTCCCTCCTCCCATCCCCCTCTGTGGCAGCAGCAGTGTAATTTAAAGCTCTCTCTGTCGCCTCTAATGTGATCCTCTCGTTTTATTGACTCTCTCTGCCGTCTGTGGCGCCCCTTCACATCAATCTCTTCTCTAATCATACCACTGCCACTGCCTTCTCAGTCTTCCTTTGCCCCTCTCTCTCCCATTGGTGCTCCCTAGGCATTCACTCCTCACTCCCACCCATTCCCTTCACCCAGGATCCTCCCATTCGTCCGACTCCTGGCCATGCTCCCAAAGGCTTCCTCATCTTTCTGTGATTTCTGCACTCTGGATCCCACCACTCCAATGGAGACCCTGCTGAGGCCTTCACAGAGTCACTTGGTCCCTGCATGTGCCATCCAAGATATGCCCTGGAGTGGAGAAGAAGCCCTTAAGAGCCAGGAATAGGGAGACAGAAAGTATGGGAAGAATTCCAATAAGACAAAGGAAGGATACTAACGAGAGTCAGTCTGAGGCTCACCATCTCTCTATGCATGTCCTCCAAAAATATATTGGAGGTTGGGGTAGGGTGGCATGGGCGAGGAAGAGGGAAAGTAAGAGATGAAAAATCATTGCTCTTCCTGAGCTTGGGTGAGAAGATGATGCAGATGAGGAGAGAACCCCCAGGAAGAGGAGAGGGGGAGGAGAAGGGAAGTAGAAAGGTAAAGGGGGGGTAGGGATGCACTGAGGCAGAGATGAATTTGCAATTGAAATTATTTCCTGGGGAGGAGGAGGGATAGAGATGAGATTTGCAATTTTAAACAGCTTGCCTACCAACCACCCTTTGCCCCTTTGGCTTCCATCTCACCCAGAAACCAGGCCAAGAGAGCAGGACTCCCTTAGCCAAGATGGGGAACCCACTGCTCACTTTTTCTATTCCTGAGAGTCCTCCCTGAGAGTTGGTGAGAACATCAGTAAGGTTTGTGGGCTAAGGTCAGAATTTCCCACTGGATAGTACTGGGAACAAGTCAGGAATAGGACTGTTGTCTCCTCCTGGGTAAAGCCTTCCTGTGTGCTAGTTGAAGCTGAGAAAGCCCAGGGTGAAGTGGACTTACTAGTGTTGGCAAATGCACTTGACACTCCAGCCTTGAGGAGTTCCATAAAAGAAAGTCTTCTCCAAATTCACCCACTCTACCAGTCACCTTGGGAACAGCGCCGGCCCCAGTCCATGGTCTCCATTTTCCCTTCCGGCCCTTACCTTCTCCCCTCCCCAAATCCTACCTTTCCCAGGTGCTTATTTGCATATTCATAGCATGCTAATCCAGTCCTATTCAGAACTCCTTAATGTCCCTGATGTCACACCCAGCTGCCTTCCCTCTACCAGGAACTGGAAAGAACACCCCTCCTTTTCCCCCTCAAAAAAAATGGTGGGGGAGGGGTCCAAAAGGGACCATACCTAAAATCTCATCCCCAGTCCAGGAGTTCAGCAGGTGAAGGTTAGAAATTGTCTAAGGGAGGAAAGAACTTTTGTAGTTCTAGTATTTCCTGGTAAATAAATCTTTTCTTACCATTTATTTCTTCATTCTGAAACGTGTTTGGCTTGGCATTGCTCTGGCTTCACTGTGGACACTGACCGTTCAGGAGTTTGGAATCTGCCAATGATCTAGAATTGGAAAAAGTTGAGATAGATCTCTTGAAATGTTGAGAACATAGGGGAAGCTGAGAATGTTGGTAATGGGAAAAGACATTTGCCCTGCTGGTGAGCTTGTGTCATGGTATAAGGAGTAGTAGACCAGGAATTTATTGGTCAGATCCTAGGGATATCAGTGGGACTCCCTTTTCTTGGGCCTAGGCTTTGGGGTGAGGGTGGGGGGGTCATCCCCCAAGATAGTAGAAATCTCAGATTGTCACTTTTGTAAGTGATGTGCCAAGAAAAGACACCGCCCCCCCCCCACCTTTTTTCCTAGCAGTCAGAAATAGCTAGAGTCTAGAGCTGATAAGTTTTTGATGTAGAATCAAGTAAGCTTCTGCCATTAATTCTCAGGACCTGTAGTAGCTCTCACAATCCCTGGGGAGAAGATGGTAGTGGTTTGGGTACCAATGGAAATCAGCCTATGTTCCACCTTTGGCAAGTAGACCACAGGTTGCCAACCCCAGGTATGTTGTAGGAGATTCAGCCTGGGGAAATGAGCTCTGATAATGTGAAATTATGAGGCACTTTCTCAAAAATAAGATCCAAATACATACATATAGGCATCTTCCCCCATCCCTCTCACTTCCCTGTTTTCTCATCTTTTCTATCCACAACCTGTCCCTCACCAAAACCTCTTCTCTTTCTTTCAGGGTGCTGGCTGTCACGCTGAGATGACCCCCAAGTGCTCCTCCGTCTGCCATGGCCACCCTTAACTCACTTTCCATTGCAAGCAACACCTCTGCCCCTGGTCATAATGCCCCGTCCCCGCCTCAGGACCCCTCCTCTGGCACATCCTGTGAACCTGCCACCAAAGATCCCCCCACTGCTGCCACCACTGATAGCATGAGGCCCTCAGAGCCTGGGGGACACCAGCTTGAGCCAGGCTGTGGCCTAGTCCCACCAAAGGAGACCAGGGAGCATCCACTGGAACCAGGCTGTGGCCTAGTCCCACCAAAGGAGCTTGGAGCAGAGGAGGAGGAGGAGGAAATAGTGGAGGAAGAAGCAGGGCCTCCTCCCCAGGACCTGAGTGACCACCTACTCTTCACCGAAGATGGGGCCACCTATCTCCTGGCTGAACTGCCTCTCTCTGGTCACAGTGAGCTCCTGTTACCAAAGGGCTTCTCCTGGGGGGAGTCAGGGACTGAGGAAGAGTCCAGCGTGCCCCTCCAAGTCTGCCCGTCATCTACTCACCTCACTGTCCTCCACGTCCAACACGGTTTTGACCGAATTCAAGGCTTTAGCTCTTCTGACCAAATTCTGCCCCATAATACCTCAGCGCCACCTCTGGCCGCCTGTGAGGGAGGGGATGGAGCCTTCCGGAGCTACCGGCCGGCCCCGCTCCCACCCAGAGATCCCAAAGATGGCCCCATAGGGAGTGGGAACGGAGACCACAGGGAGCTCTTCTGGCTCTGCCTGCTTTGCCGCCTGGGGTTCAGTGCGCCCAAGGCCTTTGTGGCTCATGCTCAGTCTCATGGGGTAAAATTGGCCCCAGTTCAGCACCAGAGCCTGCCAGGCTGCCCAGCTATAATACAAGAGGGGAAGGAGGGGTCCACAGTGCTTGTCAGTTTTCTGGAACCAAAAATCTCTCCTGGCCCTCTGCCCACCGCACCCCTCAGCAGTGGAGCACTGAGGGGAACGGTGAATGTAGCCCAGGATGGGGACAGCCCCCCTGAGGCAGGAAACCAGGGCCCTCCACTGCCCCTTGAGGAAGACATGGTCCCCAGCCCACCTTCCCCACCTGCCACCCCAACTGCCTGGGACCCCAACCCAACCCAAGCCAAAGAATCGCCAGTGGCAGCAGGCGAGGCAGGGCCAGATTGGTTCCCTGAGGGGCAAGAGGAGGATGGGGGACTCTGCCCCCAACTCAACCAAAGTTCACCTTCCCCCAAAGATGGGGGGGCTCTCCCGGCCCAGGCTGACTCACCTGAAGATCCCAATGACCCACCCCGGCCCTACCGACTGGCTGATGACTTTGCCCCAGCCCCATCAGCCTTCCAGGGTCTCAGTCTCTCCAGCCACATGTCCCTGCTGCACTCTCGAAACTCCTGCAAGACACTCAAGTGTCCCAAGTGCAACTGGCACTATAAGTACCAGCAGACCCTCGACGTTCACATGAGGGAGAAACACCCAGAGAACAACAGCCACTGCAGTTACTGCAGCGCAGGAGGGGCACACCCCCGCCTCGCCAGGGGCGAGAGCTATAACTGCGGCTACAAGCCCTATCGGTGCGAGGTCTGCAACTACTCCACTACCACAAAGGGGAACCTCAGTATCCACATGCAGTCTGATAAGCACTTGGCCAACCTCCAAGGTTTTCAGGCTGGCCCAGGAGGTCAGGGGAGTCCCACTGAGGCAGCACTTCCAGCCCCAACTGGGGAAAAGGAGCCCAAGGCCAAGTCTTCCTGGCAGTGCAAGGTGTGCAGCTATGAAACCAACATCTCTAGGAATCTCCGCATCCATATGACCTCAGAGAAGCACATGCAGAATGTTCTGTTGCTGCATCAGGGGCTGCCTCTGGGGCTGCCTCCTGGGCTAGTGGGAACAGGGCCCCCCCCACCTCCTGGAGCCACCCCTGCCAACCCCCCTGAGCTGTTCCAGTACTATGGGCCACAGGGACTGGGCCAGCCACCAGCCCCTCTGCCTGGCTCAGGGCTGAGGCCAGACAAGCCCTTGGAGGCCCAGCTCCTCCTCAATGGCTTTCATCACTTGGGGCCACCTGCCCGGAAATTCCCCACTCCTGGTAAGATTCCCCTATTGGGTCCCTTTTTTCCTTTTCCCCATCTCTCCATTCCTCCTTTCCTACTCCCTAGCCACTTTCATCCTTTTCTTCTAGGAGTCCCTGCCCCTTCTCCTCTTCCCAGTGTCATCTTTCACTTTTCTGATGTCACCTTTACACTCACATTAATCTGATTTCGAACCCCAGCACAAGTCCATTGCTTTCCCTCACCCACCTGCCTCTCCCTGTTCTCTAGCCCCTGGCAGCCTTTCCCCGGAACCCCGCCTTCCCCCAAGCCAGCTTTTGGGGCCCACCATGGATGGCCTGCCCACCTCACCCCCACCAGATGACGATCCATCACTGAAAGTGTTCCGATGCCTGGTGTGCCAGGCTTTCAGCACAGACAGCCTGGAGCTGCTGCTGTACCACTGCACCCTGGGCCGAAGCCTCCCTGAAGCGGAGTGGAAGGAAGTGGCCGGAGACACCCATCGCTGCAAACTCTGCTGCTACGGTACTCAACTCAAGGCCAACTTCCAGCTCCATCTCAAGACTGACAAGCATGCCCAGAAGTACCAGCTGGTGGCCCACCTGAGGGAGGGCAGTGGGGGTACTCCTGCACCAGTCCCCCCTCTGGGGGAGGGTGCTCCCTATGGGCCAGTCTCTCCCCTACACCTTCGCTGTAACCTTTGTGACTTTGAGTCTAACAGCAAGGAAAAAATGCAGCTCCATGCCCGGGGTGGCACACATGAGGAGAACAGCCAAGTCTACAAGGTGAGCAGTGGAGGAAGGGGAGGGAGAGGGGAACATAAAATGGCAATCCCAGGGCATGGAATAAGGGAAGGTGGGGTGAAGCTAAGTGGATAGAGGCGAAGTGCAGGGTGGAAGAAAATTATCAGACAGCAAGAGAGGAAAAGAAAAGTTAGGGATACAAGAAGGGAACGTTCAAGTGAGGACCTGGGCTGGGAGACTAGAAAACAGTGAATAAGGAAGGATGGAGAGAGAAGGGAAAGATAAAGGTGGTGGCCACAAAATGGGAAAAGGGATTAAAAAAACAAGGGCAAAATCCAGAGAAGGGGAGACTTTGCACCAAGAGGATGTGGGAGGGGCTGGGGGGGGCAGGGGAGGACATCAGGATTTGGTACTTATCTCCCAGGCCTAAACCATCTCTCCTTTTCCTTCCAGTTCCTGCTGGAGATGGAAGGGGCAGAGGCAGGGGTGGAATTGGGACTTTACCGATGTCTTCTGTGTGCATGGGAAACACCTTCCCGACTGGCTCTGTTGCAACACCTTCGGGCACCTGCCCACCGAGATGCCCAGGCGCAGCGACGACTTCAGCTGCTGCAGAGTGGACGTGGAGCTGAGGAAGGAATCTCAGCTCTTCAGAGCATCCTCTGCTTCAGCCATGGCCAGCCCAGAACTCCTGGTAAGGATGAGAGGGGATGGGGAGCAGGGGCTGTGAACAGACGCAGAGAAAGGGTGGGGCACTGACTGTTTGGGAGGGGGACCAAGTACTGTCATGGAGGTGACCGAGAAGCATGGCTGGCAAGGTGAGGGAAGCAGGTGTGTGACGGGGCAAGGAGCATGGAGGATTGTGGGACAGAAAGCAAAATGATAAAGGAGTTGTTGGCCAAGGAGGCGAGAGAGGCTCAGAGGAGCTACAGGGAGTGCAGCCAAGCAGGTCCGGGAGGTAGGAGATGAAGGGAGAGAGCGGGGCTGTGGGGTCACAAGGTGGAGGGCCAAGAGTCAGGGAATTTCGGGAGAAACTTTCTGACTTGTGACAGGAAGCCAGTTTCCTAGCAGTGCTAGGGGAGGAGTTGGGGGCGTGGACTGAACCTACGGAGGAGGGAGGAGAAAGGGATGGAAAAAGTTTAATGGTTCACTGGGGATAATGGGAACTGTGGGGACCTCTGATCCCGCCCATTCCTGCTAAAGGAAGAGGCTTACACATAAGCTTTCCAAAATCTCCCCCTGCCCTTTGGGCAAGCTTAGGGCCTTGCATGGTATCCTACTGTACCTCAGCCTCATACAGGATGGACTTACAATTAAAGATGGGGGCCACAGATACCACCAGCTAAAAGACAGAAGATGGGATCAGGAGGGCCATGGGTGCTGGGCTCTCCAGAGACAAAGATGGGCAAGGGCACTGGCAGCAGGAACCAGAGAACAGCCTGCATTGACTGGTGCTAATTGAATTGCCAATATGCTGGCTGGAGTTAAGTGCCGGAGGGGCTCGGATCAATAGCTAACGATCTTGGCGCAGGGCTGAGTGGAGTTAAGGAACTTTAACACTTTAATTAGGCCGCCAACGAAAATAAATTCCTACACGTCTGTCAATTCTTCCTCTCGTGGTAATCTCCCCAGGTCCAGCAGCCCCTGCTTTGTGTCTCCTATCTGCTTCTTCCTGAAATCCCCCGCCTGTCCATGATTCTTTGCCCACTGCATCGTTGCAGTACAGAGTGGAATGGGAACGAGTGAGGAAGCTTAAACTCCCTCATGGCCTTGGGAAATCACAGCAGCTCCCATTTATATACTGTGTAAGGGGGTGCAGAGTGCCCTGTGAGGAAGTAGTGTGGGCTCGTGCCCATGAGGAAACTCATCTGTAATCACAGTTAGTGAGCGTCAAGAGCGTCAAGGGTGTCAAGAGCGTCAAGGGTGTCAAGAGCGTCAAGGGCGTCAAGGGCAGGGGTTTGAACCCGTACATCGGCTTAGGCTCCTACTCTGCTAAAGTCCCATTTCTTATCTTCAGTTTTCTTGTTCGTAAAAGGAAGGGATTGTATGAAGTGATTGTCCCATGTTAGTCTGGATTTTTCTTCACCCCTCAGTACCTTTCCTCTTGGTCCTCCCGTTTGTTCTGCTTTATGAAATTCATGTAATTCTTCCTCTTTCCTAACCTTTTAGACATTGTTTGCCCATCAATCTGTCCCAAGCTTTCTAGTTTATGCCTTTTTCTTTCCCTCCCATTTCTTCATTGAACCTTGCCATCCCATTAAGTTGGATTTTCTCTCCCACCCCTGCACAGGGAAAGGTCCTATCAGTGCCCATATAGAGCCACCCACTGCAGAGAACCCTCAGAACAAGGCCCCACCAGTAGGTGAGTTGCTCGTACCCTCCCTCTTTCCAACCTACCCCTCCTCCCACTGGCCCCCCAACCAGGACAATCCCAAGGCTGTACAGCTTCTGACCCCTCCGGAGTAGGCTTCTGGATGTTGGAGGGGAAGACCGCTTTCAAAGGGAGGAGCCAAGAAGTAAAAGTTGAGGGGAGACTGAGTTTGGGGTGAACAAGAGAAGGCTGTGTGGTGATCCCCTTCAGTCTGGCAGTCTTGTGGAAGTTTTGTCCTCTCTCCTCTTTGGATCCTGAATCCTCACTTGGCCCAGGCAAAAGAAACATGTTCTCTTTGGCCCCTAGCTCTAGCTTTATTTGGCTATCTGTAGTTTACTTTCACAAATACAAAGACACATCCTGGCAGCCTCCATGACAGTCATTTCTACAGAAGGAGGCAGTGCTGAGAGGTACCGCTATACATGCTGGGATAGGGTGTGTGTGTGCGCGCGCATGTGCGTGTGAGTGCGTGCGTGTGTGTGCGCGTGCGTGTATGCGCATGCGTGCGTGTGAGAGTCAGGGAGCATGCAGAGGTGTTTCTCAGAGAAATCCAATGAGATCATATGTGTAAAGTGCTTAGCACAGTCCCTAGCACACAGGTGCTATATAAATTCTTATTCTCTTCCCCTTGCCTTCCCTTCTATACTACACTAATCCCGAAGGGGGTGAAAGTATATGAAAAAACATAAAATAAACTGGGTTTCCTACACTCATTCTGAACCTCTTTTCCTTCAATTCTCAGCTTCTGAAGAGGCAGAAAATAGGACTGGCCCTTCGGGGGACAATACCAACCAGACTGTGGTCAGAACTGGGATGATTGGGAAGGGTCTGGTGTGGAAAGTGGCTTTATTAGGGAATTAGATGACAGAAAAGGCAGAAGGAGGAATCGTACTCTGTACAGAGTTCTACAGAAAAGGAATTACAGGCCAAGAACAGACGCACACTCTTTAAATCAGCGGTTTTATTTCCCTTAATATGTTCACATACAATAACACTAGCTAACATTTACATAAGGTTTTAGTTTACAAAATCCTCTCACATACAGCGGAAGATCACCTGCTTTTATTCAGCCACAGCCAGAGAAAAATCTAAAGAGTTATAATGGCCTTAGGTGTGAAAGAGTAAAGGGAGATGAGAAGGAAAAGGTGGGGATAGCTTAAGGGAGAAAATCTAGGAGAAGCTGACCTGGGGGAAGAGGGAGGTTGGGGGAATGCAGGGAAAAGAGCTGCCGGAGACTGAGAAAGGGATTCCCAGCCTCTCTTCCCAGGGAAGAGAAGTGGGACCAGTCTTGGGGCCCAGAAGGCTACAGTTTCTCTTTGGGTATTGTCCTGGCATCACTTCCCTCTACTTCCTGGGGAGGGAGGGTTAGGAGGAGCCCCAGGAAATGGAGGCACCTCCAGCTTAGCTCACTCCCTAGGGCAGAATAACATTGAGTGTCCAAAAGGCCTAGCATAGCCCAGGAGCACAGGCACAGGGAGCTCTATTTAATACGGCTTCTCTTGGTTCCAAAAGTAAAAGAGGGAACAGGAGGTACAAAGCTGCCATTTCTACAATGTGAATCTGGACAAATCCAAATTTTAAAGAGCTCTCCAGCTCCCCAGAACAGGCACACAGTGTGACTAATACATCCCAGGGCAAGGGTGGCAACAGCAGAGGCGATGTTGCTGTGTCCAGCAGGTCTAATCCCTGGCCTTCCTAATCTGGGTTCAAGGTGGGTGCAGTGTGAGAATGAGGGCTTGGCTCTAGGTCTCTCCACCCACTTGTGCTTTTTCCTGGAGGCATCTGCCAACCACTTCCCAGTCACCAAAAAGTAAGTCACCCAAGTGAGAAGCTCTGAGCTGCTTGAGTAGAGGCAGGCCCAGGCTTTGGGAGCACAGGCTTGATATTGAGACTGGAGACACAGTGCCCAGTACAGTGCTAGGCACTTCGATGACCAAAAATGAGAGACAAGAGTCTCTTCATCATACCAACTCTACATAATGTAGAGAGCTCTCACCCTCTCTTCCACCACCTCCATCTGCACTCCCCTTTCCCCGCCCCTTCAGAGGGGGAGGAGTGGATGGAAGGGGGACCTGAGCCAGAGGGAGGAGGCCAGGCCTGGGCCACTGGCCACTGGGGGAGCTGTGGTGTTTGTTTACAAAAAAAAAAAAAAAAAAAAAAGGAAGAAAGGAAAAGAAAGAGTGGGAGCTGAGCCGATTCGGAGGGAGGATGAGTGGGCTCCGAAACAGGCAGGTATGGCCTCCTTCCTAGAACGACTCTGGCTGCAGCAAGTGCCGAAGGGACAGTGGGCAGGGGCAGGCCATGCCTCAGGGTTGGGAAAGTGTCCCTAGGGCCCTAGAGGAGAGAGGCCAGCGCCAGGAAGGGGAAAGGAGAAGAAGGTGTAGGCGTAGGCTGGGGAAAGGGGGAGAGATCCAAATGGCCAGGAGGAAGGGGGCTCACTGGGGGGCAGGGGGAGATGGAGCGAGGAAAGTAAGAGGAGCGAGAGCCACAGGAAAGTAGAGTATGGACGAGTTACAGGAAGAGAGGACAAAGAGGGAGGAGTGCAGCTCCCAGCAGGCCTCAGTCCCTGCCCCCAGGGAAGAGCCCCGAGACAGCTGGGGGTTGGAGGTTTTTTGTGATGCCTTTCCATAAAGTGTTCTCATAAGCTCCTCAAGCTCTCTCGGTGATTTTAAAAGGCCCAAGAACCCCAAAAGTCTCTGAGGTTCTAGGTTTATTAGCCCAGGTGTTGTCAAGGCACGAGAAGTCCTGCCTTCAGGCTAGCTTTTTCCCAGAGCAAGGAGCCTGGCAGTCTATTGTCTCCTTCCTTATGTCCTGCCCACTCACCTATCCATCTACCCAGGTGTACTGCTGTCCATACTGCAGCTTCATCAGCCCTGCCAAGGAGCAGGTACAGGCCCACACCATAGCCCAGCACGCCGTGCAGCCCAAGTACCGGTGCCCACTGTGCCAGGAGCAGCTGGTGGGACGCTCTGGCCTTCACTTCCACCTTAGCCACCTGCACAATGTAGTACCTGAATGTGTTGAAAAACTACTTCTGGTGGTAAGTGCCAGGCAAGAATCCAGTGCTTTCTTTTTCACCCCTAACACTGCCAGGCAGAAAGGAAAAAGAGATGCATTCTGGGGTGCTGGGGTGGGGAGGGTAATAGCGTGCCTCACCTTTCCCTCTCTAGTAAGCAGTTGATCAGCAGGCTCATCTTTCCCTTTTCATGGCCTGGGGAGGGGGGGAGGGGGGGGTCACATTTCCCCCTCCCCTGCTTGTGTACCACCCTACCAAAATCAACATCTGCCCGAAGGGCCCACAATGAGGCTGCAACTGGGCAGGCACTGGAGGAGAGGCTGGTCCTCTAATAGTGGGAGGCGGGCACCAGTTCACTATAAGGGAGGAGTCTGGGGTAGAAGAGTTGGAGCGATCCAGACTTCTTTCTTTTTAGGCCACAACTGTGGGAATGACCTTTCTGACCAAAGTGCTGCCTGGGACCAGTCTCAGTCCCATAGGGGATAGCCCTGAACCCCCTACTCCTGGAACTGAACCAGTATCCACTGGAGACTCAGCAGTGGGTAAGGGAAAAAGTTTGGGGGATGTTTAGTAGGGGGAGGAGGTCAAGGAGACTAGAGTTGGGGGCTGCTGTAGTTTCCTCACTCAACCCTAATCCACTTCTCTTCTTCCTCAGAAGAAGGTCCCAACCTGATTCCAGAAGTCAATCCAGACCCTCTACCAGAGCCTCCTCCACCTCCCGCTGAGGCCCCTGACAAACCTCTGACAAGCCCTGAAAAGCCCCCTTCTCCAGCTCCTTCTCCACTCCCTCAGCCTGACCCCCAGACTGAAGAAGCATCCCCCACGATGCCCACAGTTGAAGAGGAAGATGGACCCACAGGGGACTCTCGCCCAGCAGAGCCAGCCCCTGCTGATGCCCGACATCCCCTGTCCTACCGTAAGACCACCAACTTTGCTCTAGACAAGTTCTTGGATCCTGCCCGGCCCTACAAGTGCACAGTATGTAAGGAATCCTTCACTCAGAAGAACATCCTCCTGGTACATTACAACTCTGTCTCCCATCTGCATAAGATGAAGAAAGCTGCCATTGACCCCTTGGCCCCAGCCAGAGGGGAGGGTGGTGCACCCCCAACAGCCACCACAGCCACAGACAAACCCTTCAAGTGCACGGTCTGCCGTGTCTCCTATAACCAGAGCTCTACCCTGGAGATTCACATGCGGTCAGTCCTGCACCAGACTCGGTCCCGGGGAGCCAAGGCTGATGCCAAGGCTGAGGGACCAGAGAGGAACCAGGAGGAGTCCAAGGAGGCTGAGCCCGATGGGGTGGGGGTCACAGAGAAGAAGGCATCTGAGCCCAACAGCCTGGTTTCCGGGCTGCCCTTCTTGTCCCCACCACCACCACCCTTAGACCTACACCGTTTTCCAGCCCCTCTTTTTACTCCCCCAGTGCTGCCACCATTCCCCCTTGTACCTGAGTCTTTGCTCAAGCTCCAGCAACAGCAGCTGCTCCTGCCCTTCTACCTGCATGACCTCAAAGTAGGGCCCAAGTTGGCACTGGCAGGGCCCACCCCTGTGCTGTCACTGCCACCCACCACCCAACCTCCCCCACCACCTCCCCCCAAGGCTGAGCCAGCCGAGCAGGAACGAGAGCGGCCTCCAGTGGCTGAGGAGAAAAGCGAGGTGGGGCCTTCCTCCCCACCCTGCCAACCTCCCAATGAGGCAGCCCGGACTGCAGCCAAGGCCCTGCTGGAGAACTTTGGTTTTGAGCTTGTCATCCAGTACAACGAGGGGAAGCAGTCAGCACCACCACCTCCAGCCCCACCTCCTCCGGAGGCCCTAGGGAGTGGGGACAAGCTGGCTTGTGGAGCCTGTGGGAAGCTCTTCTCCAACATGCTCATCCTCAAGACCCATGAGGAGCATGTCCATCGGCGCTTCCTGCCTTTTGAAGCCCTTAGCCGCTATGCAGCCCAATTCCGAAAGAGCTATGATAGCCTATATCCACCCCTAGCTGAGCCTCCCAAGCTTTCGGATGGCTCTGCAGACCCCTCTGCTTCCCAACTCTGCCCGCCCTTTCTGGTGCCTGAACCTGAGGCTGGAGGCAGCCAGCCCACTGAGGAGCACTTCCGTCCAGGAGGACGCTGGTCCCAAGAGGAGGAAGACCATGGGAAGAGTCCCCTTCCCCCACCTGCACCTGCAGGCCGCCGCTTCTCTCGCACAAAATTCACCGAATTCCAGTCCCAGGCCCTACAGTCCTTCTTTGAGACCAGCGCTTATCCCAAAGATGGGGAGGTGGAGCGGCTGGCAGGGCTTCTGGGCCTGGCCAGTCGTGTGGTGGTGGTGTGGTTCCAGAATGCTCGGCAGAAAGCCCGGAAGCATGCTGGGGATGGGGGTCCGGTACCAGCCATGGGAGCAGGTGGGGGGTCCTCGGCCTGCAAGCGCTGCCACGCCACCTTCTCTTGCATCTTTGAGCTGGTTCGGCACCTCAAGAAATGCTATGATGACCGGCCACCAGAAGAGGAGGAGGAGGGAGAAGAGGAGGAGGAGGAGGCAGCTGAGGAAGAAGAAGTTGAGGAAGAGCAAACACCAGAAGCGCCCGCTGGCCTGCAGGCTCCAGCGCCAGCATCTCCTGAGGGAGAAGAGCCGTGCCAGGCAGAGAGAGAGATGGAGGGGCTGGCCCCAGCCCACACCTGCGACCAGTGCGCTGCTGCTTTTGCAAGCCAGGACCTCTTGAGCAGCCACCAAAGACTCCATTTTGTGCCACCAGTGCCACCTGGTGCCCCTCCACACCTGTTGGACCTGCCACTGTTAGTGTTTGGGGAGCGGGGCCCCCTGGTGCCAGGGCCCCCACCAGCCTCAGGGCCTCCTCTCAAACGCAAACATGAAGAAGGCAGCCTGTCGCCAACAGGAAGTGAAGCCGGGGGACCTGGGGAGGGTGAGCCGCCCCGAGACAAGCGTCTCCGCACCACCATCCTGCCTGAGCAGCTGGAGATCTTGTACCGGTGGTATATGCAGGACTCCAACCCGACCCGCAAGATGCTAGACTGTATCTCTGAGGAGGTGGGGCTCAAAAAGCGGGTGGTACAAGTTTGGTTCCAGAATACCAGAGCCCGGGAGCGGAAGGGTCAGTTTCGAAGCACTCCCGGAAGCACATCCAGCCCAGCCATCAAGACCCCTGCCCCACCAACCCCTGTTCCGTTTACAAAATTCGGCATCTTAATGGGCAAAGTCGACGATGGAGCAGGAAGGGAAGTCTCCAAGCGAGACGCACCCACCATCCCCTATGCAACAGCCTCTCCCATGGCTGGCCCTGTGTCCTTTATACCACCTGGCAAAGAAATGAAGGAGGCTAGTGCCACCCCATCAGACGCTACCCCACCCCCACCTGAGGAAGAGGCACCGGAGGAGCCACTCAAGACATCTCCAGAAAGTGAGGTCTGCAGCCCTTCAGGAGGGGACCTGAGTGACTCATCCGCTTCTAGCCTGGCTGAGCCAGAGTCCCCTGGTGTCGGGGGAGGGGGCAGTGGTGGGCCCGGAGGTGGAGCCGGGACCCCAGACGGGCTAGGCCAGCGGCGCTATCGGACCCAAATGAGCAGCCTGCAGCTGAAGATCATGAAGGCCTGCTATGAGGCCTACCGCACCCCAACCATGCAAGAATGCGAAGTCCTTGGAGAAGAGATTGGGCTTCCAAAGAGAGTCATCCAGGTGTGGTTCCAGAATGCCCGTGCCAAGGAAAAGAAGGCCAAATTACAAGGGGCGGGAGGAGGTGGGGGAGGCAGCAGCAGTGAAGGCCCCATGGGAGCTCCCCGAACTGACTGCCCCTACTGCGATGTCAAGTATGATTTCTACGTTTCCTGCCGGGGCCATCTGTTCTCCCGTCAGCATCTGGCCAAGCTGAAGGAGGCTGTCCGAGCCCAGCTCAAAAGTGAAAGCAAGTGTTATGACTTGGCTCCTGCCCCTGAGGCTCCCCTGGTCCCTAAGGCCCCTCCACCCACCACAACTGCCACATTGCCCCTAGGGGCTGCCAGCACCCTGCCTCGACTGGCCCCTGTGCTCCTGTCTGGTTCTGCTCTGGCCCAACCCCCACTGACCAGCTTAGCCCCCTTCAGTTCAGGTAAGTGAGGAGGAAGGGGATGATTCCCTTTGGTCACAAATCTCAGTCTCTTCCCAGGAGACTTCTTTCTCCTCAGTCTATCTTCTCCCTTTCCCCAGGCTTCCCTTCCCATCTCTACCCTGTTTTGCATTCTTCCTTTGATCCCATTTCTGGGGCACAGGGGAAATGTAACTCACTGCGGGGTGAGCCCTCTGTAGTGGCCAGTGGTAAACTGGGATTCTGGCGGGGAGGAGGCAGCACTGGTCAGGAGCTCTCCATCAGTGGCCTGCCTGTCTCCTTACTTAACCCCTTCTCTCCTTCCCAGGCCCTGCGGCCTCTTCAGGCCTCATCAGCCTTGCTGCTGCTGCCTCTGTTTTGCCGGCTACCACAGTTGTCCAGCCCAGTCCAGCTCGCCCCTTACCTCAGAGAACAGATCAAACCAACTCCACCGCAGTGGACCCTGCTCCAGGGCCTCTTGCTGAACCTTCAGGGGATGACATCCCCGATGAGCGTAAGTGTGCTGCCACTGGGGTCACCACTTCCTCTACTGACGCCCTCAAGAACCTCAAGGCCCTGAAGGCCACAGTACCCACCCTGCTAGGGGGCCAGTTTTTGCCCTTCCCCCTGCCAACAGCAGGGGGGGCTGCCCCTCCAGCCGTCTTTGGCCCACAGCTCCAAGGGGCCTACTTCCAGCAGCTCTATGGTATGAAAAAGGGGCTGTTCCCCATGAACCCCGTGATACCTCAGACCCTCATTGGGCTGCTCCCCAATGCCCTCCTCCAGCCACCACCCCAGCCCCCTGAGCCTGCAGCCACAGCTCCCCTGAAGCCACCAGAGCTGCACCTCCCCAATGAGGGTGAGCCCGGGGAAGCCGATGAATTGTTAGCGGGTACCACAGGCATTTCCACCGTGGATGTGACCCACCGCTACCTGTGCCGCCAGTGCAAGATGGCATTTGAGGGAGAGGCACCTGCTGCTGCCCACCAGAGGTCCTTCTGCTTCTTTGGAAGGGGTCCTGGGGCTGGTGTGCCCCCCCCTCTCCGAGTACCCATCTGTACCTACCACTGCCTGGCGTGTGAGGTGCTGCTGAGTGGGCGGGAGGCCCTAGCAGCACATCTGCGCTCCTCAGCGCACCGGCGCAAGGCAGCCCCTCCTCCACCCCCAGGAGGCCAGCCGGTCACCAACGCCACGGCTTTTGCCAAAGAGGAAGCAAGATTACCTCACACGGACTCCAACCCAAAAACTACTTCTACCTCTACACTTCTAGCTTTATAAACAGAGAAACCAAGATAGGGGAAGAGAGAAGGGCTCTTCAGCTCTTCCTGCATACCCCAAGGGGTTGCTGGTGGGAGCTCAAACCCCCGCCCATACCCCATGGCTCTGCCCATCCTGGGGGAGTGTCCAGACTTCGACCCTCAGTGGGCTTCACACACCCCACCTCCAGCAGTGTCCTGCCTCCTCCCCAACACTGACACATAACCTGGCTCCAAGACTCCCTACAAACATACCCCTGTCCAACCCCATTATTACATGTACACTTACACAGCCTGCCTCCCCACATATATACACACATACCTGCCTTCCCCAACATTCTCATGGTCTCCAAAGGCCTCCTGCCTCTTCCCCACTATGTCCCCAGCCACATGCACCTATCCAACTCAAGTCCTCCCGTACTGTGCTACTGACTGAGAAACGCCAAAAAGAAGAGAGAAAGAAAGAAAACCCAAGAGGACGAAGGGGGAAGGAAAAAAAATACCCCTCTCCTTTTCCCTCTCCGGCCTCCTTCGTCCAGAGCGCAACACCAGTCACAAACTCTTTCCGAGCTCCCAACTGGCCAGCCCCCATTGTTGGGGCCCAGGATGGGTAGGGAGTCTTGGAACTCTAACCAAACAAGAGGTGGGGCAGGGAGAGGGGTCCCCTACTCCCCCATCTCCCCTCCCTCTCCAGCAGGGGAACCTAGGTAGCCTGGACTCTCGAGGAAGCCGCTGCCAGGAACCCCTCTGCCCCTCTCCTTCCTACACCCCAGAACTGCAGTAACTTATTCTCAAAGGCTTTAAACACAGAGATCCTCTCAGCAGCCATGGGCCAGCCCCTGGTCCCAGGCCTGCCACCATTGGGCCCAGCCTCTGGGACCCGGTGCCGCCCACCAACGGCAAATCCAAAGTTCTTTAAAAAACTGAGACACACACACAACCAAAAAAAAAAGAGAGCAAGAGAGAGCGTACGCACGAGAGAGAGATGGAGAGACCACAGGAATGAACTAAAGAAAAATAATAAACTTGAAAAACACAGAAAAAACCCCACAGAAAACCCTTCCACCAAACAAATTGGTTTTTCCTGTTTGTGTCAATGCTTTGGTTCTTTAGATTTTAAAAATTCTCTTGTGTTAAGGGTTGTTTTTTAAATCTCCCCATTTCTTTGGAAGAACAAATGGTTTTTAGCCCCTGAAATGGTTGTAAAGCACCTCATGGGACTGAGAATAATGTCACCCTATCTTTTCCCCTCCCCTGTTACAGACACTGTGTATTTAAGAGGAAAGGTAAAATCCTGACATGCGTAAGAAATTGTAATCACCAAAAAGCTCTTTCCCACAGATAGAAGAGGGACTCTTGGAAACCCTGTCCAGAAAAATGTGGATGGATGTGACAGACTGGTCTGTGAATCCTAGCTGTCCTTTCCTCCCTTTTTTACTTCCCTCCTATACCTCAACTCCTATTCCTACTTCTTGATACTCCCTTATAATCCCCCCTCCCTAAAGTACCTCATTCTCCATCCTCTCTTTCCCTTTCACGTATTCCAGGTCTTTACCCTCCTCACTTTACACCACACCACAGCCTGTTGTTCTGTTGCTCAATAGCTATTCCACTGTCACGGGGAAGGTAGAAGTGTTAGAATATGCCCATGAGACTACAGGGACCTGTTCCCCAACTGAGGGGGCTATTAGGAGAATAAATGATGGCTTAAGCACAAAACAGGAGCTCCTGCTCCTCTCCTTAAAATGACAATTTTTATAAGCTAACGTGGTGGTGAGGGACCAAGAAGCAGATGGCAGGTCTTGGTAAAGGAAAAGTCCTCACTACAAACTTTGTAGGCCTCCAGACTTTGGTCCCTCCTCCTGCATCCCTGCCCCTTTTCTTGTCCTCTGTTCTAACACTTTCCCTTTCTTCTCTATCTCCCACTTAACCATTAACCCTCCCCACAGTAAATCCATCCTGGAGTTTAGGCTTTCCAGTCAATTAAATTTTCCATGCTAAACATCAGAGTTATGGCGATGTAGAAGAGTGAGAATGAAGGGGAGGGAAAAGAGAGGAGAGAAAACCTAGCTTAGTCCTAGAATTGCCACACGATCTCATGTTTATATAGTGCTCTATAATTTACAAAGTGCTATCCTCTCAATAACCCAGTGATATTTCACGAGTTTCACTTCCTGCTCCAAAGTCAGTCACCATGACCCAGGTGGAATCGGAGGGGCAGAATTACTCTGATGATGCCAAAAATTACCAGCTACCAATTCAGGTAGCAAGAGAAGTGACCCTCCTCCAACTCATCCACGCTGCTCTTGCTATCATCTTTCTCTGCCTCCCTCTTGCTCCCCTCCTAAACCCCCCCCATTCAAATTCCATGTATAAAACTTATTTTCTTAGCAGCATGTGTATGAGGAAAGAGGTTTTTTAACTCTGTGCTTTATGGGAATGTGACTTGTGTATAAAGGTTGAAAACGAAAACACAGGAAAAAAAATAAGAGGAAACATTTTCAAAACCAAACCAAATGTGGCAATTGCCTGGTATGGAGTGATGAGGTGTGGAGTTTTGGGGAACCGCCTGTGGGTCCCTCCCATATCTTAGAGCTTTCCAACTGGAGAGGCAGGCTGACTGGAATTTGGATAGAAAGCTTTACCCATCACATAGACTCTTGTGTGTATGTGCATGCAAACTGATACGCTGACCTGGAAAACACAGAGGATACAAGTACAGTCACCAGTTGGTATGGGCTGGCGCTACACCAGGCCAATCACACTCATCTAGATCTCTTGTGCCAAAAGAAAAAAAAAAAGCCTAACCCCACTGAACTGAGTAAATCAAAGGGGCTATTGTTCAACGCACTTTCAGACTGGTACCACTCTCGACCAATCCCTTTTTCAAACCAGAAGTCTTCTGATCCCGCTCCAGCAGGCTGGCCTGTTGTGCAGACAACAGCATCAGGCCATTTTTGTAAGATGCTGGAGGGCAGAGGTAGTCAGTTTGAGGTGAGTGCCACTCATTTCCAAGTCCCCTGGAATGATGCCAACATGACTTTCCTTTATTCAGATCCAGCCCTCATCTGGTTTCCAGATCCATCCACCTTGGAGTCTTTGTGCATTTACACACAGATCTACTTAGAGGCGAGTTGTGATTTTACTTCTCTACCTGAACTCTATTTAGTAGAGTAAAAGACCTGACCATGTGGCAGCTTAGACCAGACCACAAAGGGGAGGGGATCTAAGGGCTACTAAAGAACCAAGGGCCTGGAAGGGCATCCAAACTTGGTTCTGGTTTAGATATTGTAGCTAGAAATGGTACCGGGGGAGTGGCAATGATCTTGACTGATTTTCCTCCACCAGGACAATTGTGCATGAAACTAGACAAGGAGATGGCATGAGGTACTTTAAGGGCAAAGTGATCTTCAGTGTTTGAGGCTGAGGATAAAAGAATCTGGCTCTCTGCTCCTGACAACCCTTGGAGTATACCCATCCAAAATCCAGAGACATGCATGCAACTCTCAGACGTACACGTAATGCTGCCCTCCAGGAAACCAATACCCCCCTTCAGGCCTTTCTTATGTGCCTTAAGCATCCTGGGTCATCTCCAGTCATTCTGATGAACATCTGGTCACTGGATCCAGATGGCTCTAGAGGAGAAGTGAGGCTGGTGACCTGCACAGCCCTCCCTCACTCAAAACAAAGTCAAGGGCAAGTCATGTCATCATGTCTCTGATGGTGTGGTCTTCTTCGGCAACAAAGGACGAACACAACAACCACCTCCTCTTAGTCCTTTGTTGCACTCAATTTCAGGTCTTGTATGTCTCTAGTAACTCAGTCTGATTTTTCCCAACTCACATACCAAGATTCTTTCCTATAATCAAGGACATGCTTATTTATCTCTAAACAGAGATTCACCAAGAGGTATACAAATTATGCCTAAAGTTAGGGAAGCAGTTTGTGTGCCCTGGTAGCATTTAAGAAACTCAAATGGAGAATGAAAGAACCATGTACATGCAAACTGCTATATGAGCTCAAAAGCAAGAACTACTCCTAGACACAGACTTCCATTACCACACAGATAACCCCAGTGACACAGACCCATACTTCTGTACTTTGATGCAAATGCTCAAGAGACATTCATTCCCAACAAACAATGAAGGGAGTAACTAAATCACAGAAATAATGTATTAAAAGCCAGGAAAGGGGTGACTGAATTTGGGATATCAACCTAGCCAGGAAGGAAGGAGTAAGGACCTCTAGAGTAAGGAGGATCTGGGTCTTACTCTGGGTGTGACACAAGCAGGAGTTACTCAGAGAAGACTTCTGAGAGAACTGATGGAGAACTTGTTAAAGACCGGATTCACTGACTCTCCTCTCAAAATCAGCTTCATTCAGTAGAATCTACTCTCTGAAGGTACGATGGATCTCTCTATTGCCAAGTCTAACAGCTTTTCTGAACCCCTGTTCTTGACCTCTCATTAGCCTCTGACACTGTCAATCAATCTCTTCCAGATGTTTTCTTCTCTCTGTTTTCATGACATGGCTTTCCCCTGGTTGCTCCTCAGCCTCCTTTGTTACATCTTCCTCCAGGTCAGCCTAGTCACCAGGGCGATCTCCCCAAGCTCTCTCCTTTGCCCTTTTTGGCCTCCCTCTGTACTCTCTCTAGGTGATCTCATCAGCCCTCATGGGCTCAATCATCATTTCCAAACGCATGATTCTCAGAACTGTATCCAGGCCTAATCTTTCTCCTGAATCCCAGTCTTTTGGAAATCTGGAATAGGGTATCACATGAGCACCTCAAAACCAGCCTGTCTGAACAGAGGTCGTTACCTTTTCCCCCAAACCCTCTTCTCTTGCCAGCTTCCCTGTTCTCTCCAGGGCACCACCATCCTCCCTGTTTCTCAGGCTTAAAACTTTGGTCTCATCCCCACCTCCTCACTCACATGCCCCCCTCATATCCAGTCTGTGGTCAAATCAGTCGTCAAGTCATTTTTAGCTTCACATTTCTACATCTCATCTCCCCTTATCTCTAATCACAGCCACCATGAGAGACACATCAGGTCCTCATCTCGAACTGCCTGCCTCAAGTATCTCCCCATCCCAGTCCTTCCTCCACGCAGCTGCCAAGTGAGCCTCCTAAAGCACAGGACTGACCATGTCACTTCTTCTACTGAGTAAAACGGTGGCTTCCTATTACTGGGATCAAATGTAATAAAATCCTCTTACATTCTTAAAGCCTTCCACAACCTGGCCCCTTCCTACCTTTCCAGTCTTTCCTAAACTTTAGTCTCCTCCACATGCTCTGCGATCTACTGGCTTTCTAGCAGTTCTTTAAACATGGCACTCCACCTTTCAATTCTACCTTTTCATTGACTGTCCCTACACCCGGAATATTCTCCCTTACCTGTCTCCTGACTTCCTTTAAGACTCAGCTCTGATCCCACTACCTGCAAGAGGCTTTTCTTCGTCTCAACCCCCGCCTCCCTTCCCAACAACAGACACATTGCTCTGTCTTCCACTTGCTTTGTCTATATCTTGTATGTACATATTACTTGCATGTTGCCTCCCATATTAGAATAAGGCTCCTTGAGGATAGGGACTATGTTTTTGTCTTTTCCTCAGCATTTAGCACAATGGTAAGCGTATATGGTAAGCACTTAACAAATGGTGTACCTGAAAGGGCAAAACAAGGGCAATTCTGTCAGGGGTTGAAGGCAAAGATGTCACCAGAGACAGGGATGAAAATTCTTAAAATATGAGAAGGGATAAGTTTCTAGGAGAAGTTAAGCTTTAAAGGGCAGATGTCATTTCTAGGGAACAAAGGGGACAGGCCAGTTGTCCCAAAGAGGGAAGATTCTGCCTTTAGTGTCATGACAACTACTGCTCACATACATTGTATAGAGAGGGTTGGGGGAAGCTCAGAAGCAGGACGAGGGAATAATCATTTGCAGAAAACTCAAATTGTGAATCCTGATTTTGACATGGGACCAACTTATTAAGGTCAAGGGGAAAACTGGGAAGTGATCACAAGAGAAGAGGTCTATATGATGAAGTCTGCATATATGAGACCAGGAAGCCCTGGAACAGGACCATCTCATTCCTTCATCCCCTTGGGAACCCACACATAAAAATGATCCCAGAAGGCAAATGCTACCCTGTCCTATGGACAGGATAAGCCTCCACATCCAAGTCAGAAAAATGCTAGGATACAGGTGAACACAAAGTGGCAGAGCATGCCAGTCTCCATGTGTGATGGTAGGTTGGAGAAACATAATCAGGAGAAAATAAGGGTGAATCAGGACTAAAAAGCAGGGCAATGGTGCTCTTACTCAGTTGACATAGTACCCATGGAAGACAGTACTTTAGCACCCACTTTCATACTATCATCAAAAGCAAAAATGCCACATGTTCGTTAGAATCTTTGTAACTGGAGCCCTATACTACCACTTACCTAGATTCCCTTTCTTGTTGAACTAAAAATCACGTTCTCTTCTCAACTGTTCTGGACAAGCAAACTTGCCCAGTTCTGCATCACTTCATTAAGTTACACCCCAAATCCAATCTGCATCATCACCCGTCCATGAAGTACCCATTGTGTGAGCATGCTTGGCAGATGCCGGAATAAATCCTATGTGACACATGATACCCACAATGTCCAACAGTCCTGTGTCTTTGATGCTAAAGAAACTCTGTAGATCAACTTGGGACCCACTGTACACCCAGCCTATTTTTCACTCTCCACACAGGAGCATTTCTACCAGGTCCCCTTAGCCTCACTGTCCTTTCCCAGATCTCACCTTCAGAAGAGGCATGGACTAGCCACACAACTGGATAAACTGCCCACACTAGCTGAAATTGACTCTCTCTTTCTCTCATACGTTCACACTCATTCACTCGCTCACACCACCACCACTACCCACTATGCTGCCATCGCTTCATTTTTTTTGTCATCTTGCTTTCCCCACTCTTCCTCCCCTCCATCTCATAGCACCTGAAAATGTGCCTTGCTCCTTCTCCCAGTTATGGCTATTCCCAGGAAGGAGATAAGATATAAAGTGTCCACTCACCCCCTCCAAATGAGTGCCTCGCCTCACTGCTTCCTCAAAATGGCATCACCAACTGTTTCCTTCTCCAATGAGTCGCCATGTTTTTTCTCCAGGGCTACCATTCATCCCCAGAGAAGACGGAGTCAGAAACTCTCTGGCCCAGAACATGCCCACAGTCCAGTTCCCAATGGCCAATGGTTCCATGTCCCTTTGTGTCCCAGGTCACTCATATGACCTTCACTCAACAAAGAGTGAAGCCAAACCTCCCATCCCAGAGTATCCACGGTGTCTGAAAAACTCAGTCATGATGACAGAGGCCATCTATAGCTCTGGTTCAGGTTATGGGGGCCTCAAAAAAGCCCAATACTGTCAGAAAGTTTTTTCAGATGCCGCTCACTTTGGCAAGACTACAGTTCCAGGATTTGGCCAATATTCTGAGCGTGTCCAAAGGGCCAACAAAGCCTGCTCTGGCTTTCCTGCCACAAAGGATGCTTAAGAATTCCTCAGATCAGATTCCCCTTCCAGAGACTTCCCCATCACTGAGGTTCAGTATGGGGAAGTATGGAAATTTATATAACACCAAATGGGATGCTGCTGAGGAATTCCGAGATGACCAAGTGTTCTTGAATGGTTGCCATGGAAGGGACAGGTTTTTGATATCTTTCACCTTTTCTACCTATGGCCCAAAGACACCCCCTACCCCCACCCCTCCACTCAAACCCAGAAGGGAAGGTCAGATGTCTCCTCATCAAAGTTTGGCCAATCATAATGCTAAATGACACCTAGACAGGTGGAAACCCTACCCTTCAGCCAACTGCAAGACCCAAAGGAGGAAAGATCCCTCCTTCCTGCATCTTTCCCTCCCTGCCACAATCACCTTTGTATCCACTATTTCTAATCTATCTTTTACCTCTTTTTTTGACCGCCTCTTTCTCTTCCCAACCTGCCCAACTATTTCTGCTGCTATTCAAGTATCAGAAAGCCCCATGGAAGTCTTGTATCTAAAGCCTGGAAGTAGTCTATGTCTGCATTCCTGTTAGCTGGCTTTTCAGATGCTACGGGATAAGGTACCACCCAAATTCTCTTCTGGGGAATGTGGGAGAAATGAGGCCTAGCTCAGATCACTTTCTATCTGCATATTCTCCCTTGGGCTACTGCCCCATTCTCCTGTGCCCACAACCCCACCCAACGCCTGGCATCTTCTGTGTGGCACCACCCTATTCTTCCCCAGTCTCCCTCTTTTCCCCCCACTGCCACCAAGCGGCAAGCACACGTCTGGCGGGGTTTGGGTTTTGCCGCAGTGTCAGGATCAGAGACGCCGTTCACGTGCCAGTGCAGCACTGCCAAGCGTGGCAGCATCCAGTTGGTTGGGTGCCAAGGCAGTGGGACCCAGGTGTCAGGAGAGAAAGGGGGAGGGAAAAGGGGGTGGAAGAGAAAGGAAGGAGCCAGAGAGAGAAAAATAGAAACACCCCACTTGTTAGCTTGAAAAGTCCAAATGGGATCCTGCTCTGCCCAGTCTAGCCCAGCCCCCAACCCCTATCCCAAGAGCTGAATGACCAGATCGATCCCACCCCCCCAACTTTGCCAGGGACATATACAGACCAGGCAAGAGGATCTGGCCGTCTTCAGCCAAGAACTGGCCCAGGGCCAAGCAGGGCTGCCAGCCGCTCTCCATTCTTCCTTCCTCTGGGTATGAGCATTCACTCTTTTCCTCCTTTGTGCCCCTTGCTCCTCTCTCCGTCTGTCTCTCCATTTCCAGGTCGGAGTTGTATGGGGGAGGTGGCCCCGACTGAAGAGCGCCTATCCCATCTTCCACCGCCCATATACATGCCAGCCTAGCTTTCTATCTCAGTCCCCTCCTGCTAGGCATCAGGCACAACAACCCAGTCTACCAGAATGGCATGAGGCACAACCCCCTCCCCCAACTTGACATAATGTCAGAGTGGTTCATTCCAAGATCCAAAGGCAGTGATGGCGCCAATCTGATGTTCCTGCTCCCCCATTGCCTTCACGAGGTGTTAGGCTATTAGCCCAACCAGGACTTTTCCCAGGCACACCAGAATGATATGCCCCTATGTCAGCCATTCAGTACTTTCTCAGTACCTCCTCCACTGCTCTCCCTGACCCTTTCCCTTGATGTCCCTTTCCCGAAGCTGAAAGAGAGCTTCCCACCCCCAAGTCCAACCATCTCCCAGAGCTGGGCTTCTACAAGAACAAAACCAACCACCTAGTCCTGCCCCTCCTCCCAGCCTTCCTGGTCCCCTCTCATAGCCAGCTCTGGGCACCAGACTGGCAGCTGTGGTGCCAACGGTTCCTACACACTAAGCCTTCTATGGAGCGCTCGCGCTTGCGCCTGCTCCCCCTCCTCATTTTCCCTCCTCCCAACTCCACGGGCACAAGGGTGGCAGCTGCAGTACCAAAGCTTGTGAGCAGGCAGCACGAAGCAGTCATCATACCCCCTCCCTTCCCTGCCCCAAACCTCTTCCCTCCTCTCTCCGCCCCATCCTTCCATTCTCTATGGGCAATGGGATGACAGCCGCAATGCCAATCCCCACCCCATACCCAGAAGGTTGCGTGGATGTACACACACGCACACGCACACGCGCACACACACACACACACATACACACACACAACACATACACAGCCCCATGCATGCTAGGCTTCGGCAGCCAACTCCACCGTGCATTAGGGACCAGTACCCAGAGAGGTAGCTGGAGCCAACACCTGATCCTATGCCAGTTTGGGAGTGAGCGGGAGGGCAGGCGAGTGAGGCAGGCGTTGGCCCTAGGTTGGCAGCCGATGGAGCTGGGAGGAAGGAGGGAACAGATGCTCTTTGCCCAGCCTCCCTCCCTCTCCTCGCATTCAGTGCCAAGCCGGGGGGAAGGGGAGTGGGATGGGAGTGGGGAGAAGGGAGGGGAGTGAAGGGGGGAATGGGGGAAGGGTGGCATTTGGAGAGAACTGGCAGGCAGAGGGAGAGGGAGCTGGGCAGTGCCGGCACGAGCTGCCGCCTCTACACTCTACCATCTGTTTCGATTCCCTCCCCATCCCCCCTTTTTTCTCTCTCTCTGCTTTTCCCCCTTTATCCATAGCAAAAAAAAAGAAGGGAAACAGGGTCTTCATTAATCCCCCCCCACCTCTGGCAGGCCCCCCCAGTCCTCCGACCCACAACTCACCACACCACACCACCACAACCACTCCATCTGGGCTCTCCTCCTGCTTCTGTCACTTCTCTCTCGCCTTCACCCTCACACCAAAACTGGTGCAAATGGTTGATTGTATTTTTTTAATTATTTACCAAAAAACAAAAAAAAAAGCCTTAAAAATTATATATTTACATATCTTTTCTTTAGGAATTCCCTATCCTTCCAGGCTGAGGTCCTCAGTGCCAGGGCATGTGGCAGGCAGAGGGAGGGGCAGGGGGCTGCTAGTTAAGTCCCAAGTCTCAGCTGGTGCCCATGAATGCCATGCCAAGGAGGAGGGGTGGGGTAAGGGTAGGGGGACTACTCAGATCGCTCTCTTCTCTCTGCCTCTGTGATTATTTTTTTTCCCCTTTTCCACTTCCGGAGCAGATTCAAATTGATCTAAAATTTCCTCCACAACCCATTCTTCCCCCCTCTTCCCCCCACCAAGATCCTGGGGTTCTGTGGCCCTCTCTCCAGGTTTTTACTTTTCTATTTTGACCACCCTCTCCTCTTCGTGTGTGTGCATATGTGTGTGTTCGTGTGTGTGCGCGTGCGTTTGCATCCATGGCGGTGGGCACAGTGCCAGCCACCGCACAGCCATCTGCGATGCCTTCTGCAGTCTCTGCTATCTCTCCCTGCCACCTCCAGCTACCACCCCACACACCCCACATTCCCTCCCCCCCAGCCCCAATCATTAATTAGCTACCGAATTAATTAAATTGTGAATGCTAATTAACGTTCCTACAGGGCAGACTGCCAGGGGTGGGGGGGGTGCAGAGGGAGCTGGGATGGAGGGAAAGGGAGATTGGGGCAGAGTGGAGGAGAGTGAGCGTGATGGAGAGAACCTGACTAAGCAAAGAAGGAACAAAACAGATAAAGAGGAAGAAAGAAGAATGATGGAGAGGTCAAGGGAGAAGTATCTGGGGGTAAGTAAAAAGAATAAAAGGAAATGGAAAAGTTGTCAAATCCAACTAGATCTGGCTTCGTTGACCTTAGGAAAGGGGCTGGGACTGATGTGTAAAGGACTCAACCCTGGACCCTGACTGACAGGCACATCTGGATTTTCCCCTGACTTTGAGGTCACTTGGTGGGAAAGGACACACTTCCTGCAAGCCTCAAACCCCAGTGTGTTCATCTGCCCATAATCACTAAGTCTGGGTCCTCTCAGTCTCTGCCATGGCCTACCCAAGTACCACAAACGTCCCAGGAACGCCCCCCTCCTCCACTTCCAGGGCAGCGTCTGAAAGAAACCAAAGGACATTTAAAAGAACTTCTCTTCGTTTGTTCTTGGTCCAATAAGAGAGACGTTGTACTCCGAGGCAGTGTAAAAGCCCAGGGCCAGGCAACATGGAAGACAAGGTGGAACAGCACATTTCAGAGCTAGACTCAAACCATGGCAGGCCATAGGAGAGGCAGCTTTGTCTACAGGGCTAATCTGAGAAAAAAAAATTACCCATCTCCACAACCCTCCTTAAAAGTATGATATCTGGAGGGGGGGAATAAGCACTAAGATATAAAGAACCACTCCAGAGACCCCTGTGGAGGCAGGCATTATTCAAACTCTACAGAAATCTTCAGATGGTAGAGAGGGGTTCAGAGCACTGGAGAGCAGTGAGTCAGGGATAGTTTGCACAAAGAAGCTGAGAAGGGGAGGAAACATGTGCAAGGCACTATGCCAGCTACTTCACAAACATCCCATTTGCTGGTCAAACAACCCTGTGAACTAGGTGCTACTATGATCCCCATTTTACAAGTGAGGAAACTGAGGCAAACCAAGATTAAGTGACTTGCCCAGGGTCACACAGCTAGTAAGTGTCTGAGGCTGGATTTGAACTCAAGTCTTCCTGACTCCAGTCCCCTCTATCCACCAAGCCACCTAACTGCATAAAAACAGCTAAGTACACTACTATTCCCATCTCTCTCTGCTTTTTCAAATTGAAGAGGCAGGCCAAGCATCTTCTCGTAAGAGGGCATGTCTTTTTAATACACCCTGTACCGAGGCCCAAAGGAAAACTCCAAAGGGATGACCTAGCCCCTACAGATTGCATGTAGGTTGGCAAACCCATTCAAGTTTCCACAAAGATCTAGCTAAAGCCCTCTGATTTATTTAGCCACCCACACAATGTGGCAAAATTTATAGTTCCTAAACTTATTCCTTACCTGGTGCCCTCTCTCCACCCCAACCCCCACCCTGGAGACTCTCCAAAGACATGTCTTTCTGCTTGCCACTTACTCTGATTAGCTCCTACAGGGATAACCCTTCTCTCTCAGTTCACTGGACAGCTGGGATCACTTCAAGGAAAGAGTAAGATAATGCTAGTAAGTAACAGCAGAGGAATTTCTCCCCTAGTTTGGAATTTCTTAGGGTTTCTCAGTGAGAAAAAAGAAATCTGTCTTTGAGGGGAACATAAAATAAAAAATCCCAAGCAGTAAGAAAATCAGCCACAGATGTAGGGAAACACCACCAACAGAAAGGTCATAAAGCAGAGTCTACAGAAAAGATGGAAAAGGTTCTGAGTCAGCTCTAGAGTACGGTCTGCACTTGACAATAAGTAAAAGAAGGAAGCTAGGTGAGGCAGTGCATAGACTGCCCACCTGAAGTCAGGACTCCTCCTCTTCCTGAGTTCAAATCTGTCCTCAGACACTTACCAGCTGTATGACGTTGGGCAAGTCATTTGACAATCTTTGCCTCAGTTTCCTCATCTGTAAAATGAGTTGGAGGAGGAAAGGGCAAACCCCTCCTGTACCTCTGCCAAGAAAACCCTAGTCAAACTTAGATAGACTTGGCTGTTCTCGGCAATGCAAGGTTTTAAGACAACTCTAAAGGGCTCATGTTGGAAAATGGTCTCCACATCCAGAGAAAGAACTACAGAGTCTGAATGCAGATGGAAGCAGACTATCTGCTCTCTTTCCCTTTTGTTTTGTTCCTTCTTTCTCATGTTTCTTTCCATTGGTTCTAATTCTTCTTTACAACATGACTAATGTGAAAACATGTTTAATATAAATGCATATGTAGAGCCTGTATCAGACTGCAAGCTGTCTTGGGGAGGAGGGTGGAGAGGAAGAGGGAGAAAATTTAGAACTCAAAAGCTTGTGAAACTGAATGTTATAAACTCCAAATAAATAAATAAATTTAAAAAGAAAAGAAAACCCCAGTCAGACACGACTGAACCACAATGAGGTGGCACAGTGAGTACAGCCCCAGCTCTGGAGTCAGGAGGACCTGAGTTTGAATCCAGCCTCGGACACCTGACACATTTACTAGCTATGGGACCTTGGGCAAGTCACTTAACACCAATTGCCTTACCTTCCCCCTTCTAAAAAAAAAAGTGGCAACAGATTTAGGGTACCGCCTGTGAAAATGAGAACTCTTCCTACCTGGGGCCGAGGGAAGGGAAGGGCATAATCTTATACCACCTCTAATCCCAGGCCTCAAAGCCACATGTTCCACCCTCATTAGGTTATTAGGTTAAGCAAAAGTCAGGATCTTTTGAAATATCTGTTCTTTCTGGGGATCCACATACAACCTTCAACGAAACCACCAGGGACATCTAGTCCAAAAGATCTCTTAAAAAAAAATGCCACCTATACTGTCACTTCAAAGCCCTTCCACTAGAAAAAGGAGCACACTGACTTCATTAGGTATGTGCCTCATCCTCTAACTCCAGTCGGAAATGACCTTAAACCCACTCCGTTAACAGGACCAGGTTCTTAAAGATCACTGGAAGATACTCTACAAGAACATGTCTAGCTCAAACGGAAAGTGAGGGCCACCTGTTGAGAAAACCACCAATTATCCATGTTCTATTGTAATTTTTACTTATCTTGTTAAGTATTTTCCCAATTATATTTTAATCTAGCCAGACACACTGAAGCCTCCAGAGGCCAGGGCCATACACTTAATGCCTTTGTCCTACAACATACCTTCACTTTCAGTGGGGGCCCATCTCCACTGGTTTGGTCCTCCACAGAGATATATATGTGCACACCAGCCCATTCAGCCCCTTCAAGGCTTAATTAAGTTATTCCTGGTACTCAAGCTGCTCCAGGGATCTCCTTTGGAATCTCCTCTGCAGGCTTCTAGGGTGGGTGGGCCCAACCTTGCATAAACCCCAAATCCTCTCTCAAGGAACAGGTCAATCAGAGAAATGGCAAATCACTTCCCAAGAGAATTCACCAGAGTGTTCCTACTGCTTTTGAACTGCAAATCAGTTTTGTGGAAAATGTGATTTTGGCAGGGTGGGAGGTGGGAAATCAGAAGAACTGGATTTAAATCTTGATTCGCAGACAAACTGCTTCACAAGATGGAGGTGGAATCATTACTCCAATTACTTACTCCCTGTGTGACCTTAGTAAAGTCATTTTAATTTCTCAATTTCCTTCTCTGCAAAATGAGTGGATTGGACAAATGACCTCTAAATAAACTCTTTTCCAGCTTGAAATTTCTGTGCCTTAGTTTTTTTTTTTTGAGAGGGTGAAAACAGGACATCTAAAAATCGAGCCGACTCAAAAAATCTCATGAACTTACAAGGAAGGGGGTGAACTGCATCTTTTCAAAGTTTCTGGCCAATTCTAAAGCATATGACCCTGTGGTTCGCATGCAATCTTCCAGAAAGCTATCCACTGTGTAAAATGAGATAGTTCTCATGGATAGTTCTCCTTTAACTCCTCTTCTCTTAATTCCTCTCACTTCTTTCTCTTCTAAACTACTGCTAGGAAAAAAATACAGTGCCCATGTACGGGGCTGGCAACCCAGCTGTGATGCACCTTCTACCTACTTATCCAAACACGGTCCTAGAACCATATTAACATAACCTGCCCAGTCATCCTATAGAGGCCAAAGGGAAGCAGGCGGAGACTCAACATGGAAGACCAAAGGGTGTTTTCTGTAGTGGTCATGTTACCAAGAAACCATTTCAGCACCATAGTTACACAGAGGAAGCTCCACACCAACCAACCCCCCGACAAAAAAGGCCTAAATGTTCTTCCTCCTAAGGCTGAAGCCGATTTCTGTCTGACAGTGGGTGATCAATGGTCAGATCTTCAGGGTCATGGATTCCCATCTGAATCACTTTCTTTCCTGGGGGCCTGAGTGTCTTTCTGTGAAACCCAGGAAACTACAACCAACCCTCACCCCTGCGAAGACTGTCAGTGGCAGGGGAGCTCCCTGACTGAGATATAAATGATGATTATTGGATTATCAAATAACACTGCCAAGTCTGGCTGGCTCTCTGCACAAGCAGCGGCAGGAGAGCTGCAAAAATTCAATATTGATAAACTCTATATTGTCTTCTGGAAACATCACTCAGCCTGACAGTGGTTTTCCAAGTCTTCTGCCTTTAGCAGCAGAGGAAAGGGGTGAGATCAGTGAGTGATTGGCAGAGGGATAAAGGAATAAATAGGGTCCTCCAGAAAGGTGCAAAGTATGTGGCAACTACATCCTCGGTAGCCCCTTCTATTTGGACTACAACTACCCACATGCTCCTGTCACGGTCATCACAGACCTTGCCATGCCTTTGTCTTTTCTCACATCTTCTCCCTCATCAAATTAGGCAAGAGAATCTACTTGGAACATCCACACTCTAAATTTACCCACAAACAGACACCCATGCAAACCCAGCGGTAATGGACTAGGGGCAGCCCAGTAAATAAAGGACAGAAAGAGCAAAACCCAGTTATGCTAATAATTTAATATCGTTAACCAGGGGACCTCTTAGCCTCAGAACTCTCAGCTGTAAAAGGTGCCTCTTAGACCAAAGGCATCAAACATGAAGGCCACAGCACTCACTCACCAGAGAGGCTGAAATCCAATTCAAGTATAATGGGAAATATTTAACAAAACAAATAAAAGTACAATAAATCAGATAACATACATTTTAAAATTAAGTCAATATGAGGCCCTCAGGGATCCTTATGTATACATTAGTGCCCCTCCTTTCTATCTGAGTTGGATATTACTGGACTAGATATCTCATTCATAGATAAACAGATATAGATATATAAAAAAGAAACGTTGATACACACATGCACACATATATACATACAGAGAAAGAAAGACGGCATATAGAAAAAGCATGTTTGGAGGGGAGTAAAATTTAGGAAAGCCTGGAAAGGTAAGAAGGGGCTAGATGGTGAAGGCCTAAGTCTAAAAGGAGATATATTTGATTCCAGAGGTAACAGGAAGCCACAGGAGCTTACTGGGTAGAACAAGTGACATGGTCAATCCTGTGTTTTAGGAGGCTCACAGAAACTGAGTGGAGGAAGGACTGGGATGGGGAGACACTTGAGGCAGGCAGTTCGAGATGAGGACCTGACGTGTCTCTCTCATGGTGGCTGTGATTAGAGATAAGGGGAGATGAGATGTAGAAATGTGAAGCTAAAAATGGCTTGACAAATGATTTAACCACAGACTGGATATGAGGGGGGCAAGTGAGTGAGAAGGGAAGGATGATACCAAAGTTTTAAGCCAGAGAAACAGGAAGGATGGTGGTGCCCTGGAGAGGAACAGGGAAGTTGGCAAGAGAAGAGGGAAAGATAATGGCCTCTGTCTGGACAAGCTGGTTTTGAGATGCTTTTATGACACCCTATTCCAGATTTCCAAAGGGCAGCTGTTCATGTGAGACTGGAAATCAGAAGAAAGATTAAGGTGGGATACGTAGATCTGGGGAATTATTTGTTTAGAGATGACTGAACTCACAAGGGCTGATGAGATCACCTAGAGAAAGCACAGAGGGAGAAAAGAAAAGGAAGGAAAGAGCTTTGGGAGACAGCCCTGGTACCTTGGGTGACCTGGAGGAAGATGGAACCAAGGGGCCTGAGGAGAAGTGTCAGATAGAGAGCAGGAAAAACCAGAAGAGAGTAGTGTCATGAAAATCCAGAGAGAAAAGATGATCCAGCAGAAGATGGGAGACTACCCTTCTTAAATGCCCGCTGCCTGAGACTACAGGAATACACTCATTCACAGTGAGAGGGGAAACAGCAAAGTCCTGAAATACAGACTTGTAGCTGAAGCCAAGATTGATCCCAGAGTCCTCCAGTGGGCCCATTTTGGGTTAAGAGCCCATACTTTAGGATCTTGGGCTGACCCATCATCCCCATAACACAACACATCTGCCTTCAGAATAGTAGGCCACTAACGCATTGGAGGGAACCAGAACATGCCCAAGGAAAACAATCTCAGTGTCTCTGTCTCTCCCATCAGTCTTACCCCCATGCTGGTCAGGAAATCCCAAATGTTCAATCCCTGAATCTCCGGCTATACCCAAACCCCATTTTCTCTTGCTGTCTTCACAAGGGAAAGAAGCTACTGCTCCCTACGATCGCTGCAGAACCATCCTTTAACCTCTCCTCCCTCTCCTTAACACGTATCAGCGGCTACCAAATGCCTTCAAATATTTCTCTATGGTAAACGATCCCAGGTTCTTCAGGCCACTTCCTTTTCTTTTATCATCTTCACAACTCTCCTCTGGACCCTTTAAATATTTCCCTAGTTATAACTCCAAGGACCACGCCAGGGCCAGAGGACAGACAGGGAGAAAGGGAAAGAGGAATGGAAGACTCACTTCTCTTTTACTTTCCCATAGGAGAGATGACAAGATAGTGTCTGGGTAAACTAGGGGCCTAGAACAGCAGAGGAGGTCACTAGAGAGGCAGTCTGGGGAGTGAAGGGATGAAGACTGACTGAAGCGGAGACATCTAGCCTTGACTATCCCAGGACACCAATGAGTGGCTGCCTCTGCCCCAGGGGCCTGCACTGTTAATGGCCTTCACGGCTTGTAATCTTCCTAATAGCCTGCTTTTAGGTTGTAATTAGGTGCTAAGTTTAATCATTTCACTTTGGAAAGTGAGCAGCTAAAAATGTGTATTTCTGTAATGACAGAGAGTGTATCTGAATGTCCGTTTGGACTCTTGGCATAAATCAGGGGAATGGACTGAATATAAGCTGGTATGGTTCCAAGAACCAAATCAAATGCCAAGTCCTGCTTAGATGGGATGTGGGACTGGGACTATAAATGGGTCCTGAAAGGAACCACAGTACCAATGCTGGTGTTAGCCTCCCCAAACACTACCAAGATGAGCCCTACAGATGGGCGAATGGGAGAGGGGGTAGTGGGAGGACTGAAGTAGCACTGCAAAGTTCACTCTGGCCCCTAATCTCTACACACCTCCAAAGCCTACCCTGGAGCTCAACATTCCCTTCACCGCAATTATCTTCTTGAGTAACTTGGCTACATCTTCAAAGAGTCTATTAAAATATTAGCATCTAAGACACTATTAACATCTTAGTATCCATATTTTAGAAGTTCCTACCCAGCAGGTGTGAGGAACAGGATAAGGACATTTTGAAGAGGAAGGAAAGGTCTGGAACACAGGGCACTATGACAGGGGGCCCTGGTAAGGACACAAAAGGAGAGAAGAGGGAAGTGAAGAAAAGCTATCACAGCTCATGTAAAAGCATTCAGCTATTACAGCACATGCTGCTGTTTTGGCTTTGCCCCCAACTCTCCATTTGACTTCTCCCCTCTCTCAGTGAGTTTCCTAAAGGGCAGCTGAATTTGACTACTTCGGAGCTGGGAAAAGCAGCTGGCCCAGACCCCAAGTGGGAGCTACAGCAGCCTTGATAATAGAAAAGACCCTGCGTCAAGCCAACAGCCTGCATTTCCACAAGAAGCCTCTTCACAGAATCATAGCCTCTGTGTGCATGTGTCGTTGACATATAGTTGATATTATATTGCTCGCCTCTGTGTGTATATTTTATATATATATATATATAATACAGTGTATATATGTGTGTACGTGTGTATATATGTATAAAATGTTGTTTACACATGTATAGTTGATATTATATCGCTTGCCTCTGTGTGTATATTATATATAGTATATGTACATGTTTACATGTATAGTTAATATTATATTGCTTGCCTCCATGTGTATATATTATATATATGTGTGTGTATACATATATATACATGTATATATATATATATATATATATATATATAAAATGCTGTTTACATGTACAGTTGATATTATATTGCTTGCCTTCTCAAGGGGTGGGGAAGGAACAGAAGGGAGAGAATTTCAAACTCAAAATGTTTAAAAATGAAAGTTTAAAAATTCTTTTACATGTAATTGGGAAGTATTTTAAAAAATAAATAAAAATATTTTTAAATTTCTTTTTAAAGAATTGAAACATGGGCAAAAGTTAAAAAAAATAAAACTACTGTTTAAATCTCATTTAGTTCAATACCATGATGGAACGAAGGGATGTAAATGAACTTGTGCAGGGTCACATAGTGAGTTACTTAAGCAACCAGGATGAAAACTCACCTTCAGGAATTACTCCTATTTCCAAGGTACTTTTAAGGCTTATCACATTCTCCTCGCAGACCTGTGAGGTACAGGCAATGAGAACATCATCACCCCCATTTTCAAGATTAGGACATGGGCTCAGATGAGTGCAGTAACTCACTAAGAATTACACAGCTAGCAAGTCCAAGGCTTCACTAATTTCCAGTCCAGAGCACGGTGTACCATATGACACTGCCTCTCTCCATAACTCAAATCATAAGTAAAAAGAAAAGAAAAAACCTAGTCCATTTCCCTGTTGTGAAGCATTGGACCTAAGGAAAGGAATCTTTTTTTTCAGAGAAGTTGATTCCTTCAATGCCATTCTGAGGACATCCATGGGCCATGTATCTCCTGAACCCACTCAAGATACCCCATTCCAGTCTGCCAAGATAGAGGCATTCCCCAGGAATGAGATACTTGGGGATGCTTTCTAAGGAAACAGATTGGTAGAGTACAAACATCCCATTTCAGGGCAGCCAGAGGGAGGTAGGAATATAGTTCCTGGGCCATGACCTACTCCTAAGAGATCCTAGGAAAACACCCATCTTTGTTCTGGGGTTTGTCCTCTCTTTCCAGGACCCTACTAGGCTCATGAGGCTTATTTCTCTGCCTGAAAGTGCCTTCTGGGAAATACAGGAGCTTGCTCTATGTGACAAATATGTTTACAAAAAAAGCTACGTGCAAATCAAAACACATTTTACATATATGTTGGGAGCTTACTATTTGAAATCCTTAAACAATCATCATGCTTTATGCTTTCCTTTTTAAATGCATTTTTATTGATATCTCTTGTTTTAAAATCACCTATATTTTCCCAGTATGCCTCTGCCTCTGCCTCCCCTTTCCGTCTTCCAGCAAGCCAATCCCACAGAACAAAGCTTTATTTTTCAAAGCATTTTCACATCCATAACTTTGTTTGATGTTCATAAAGTCATAAGTGGTAGGTGACCAAAAGGACGGAGCCAGAAGGGACCCTGGAGATCATCAAGCCCCAGCCCTTCATTTTTAAAGATGAGAAAATCCCACAGAAGCACACTAACCACCTCCTAACAGAGAAGTAATGGATGCTGCAGGGCTGGATTTCTGGACATGGACAATATGAGGATTGGTTCTGAATATGTATATCTGTTATAAGGTTTTGGGTTTTCTTTTATTAATGTGGGGTTTGGCAACAGAGGAGTAGCTAGTGATAATGTTGCCCTACCCCACCCCCTCAAAAAAAGAAAAAAAGAGAATCACTGAAGCAACTGAAAGCAAAGAAGAGAACAGAAGGAACTTATTCCTTCCTGGACAGCTTAAAAGTAACAGTGAATTTATTATCAGCATTTTAAAAAATTGTACCTTAACATATTTGTGTATTCATACACCATCTTTTTTTTCTATTCTACTGCATAAATTGGATATATTTAAATACAGAATATTTTTTAAAGAATTAAAAAAAAGACAAGGAAACTAATACCCAGATTGGTAAAGAAATCACATGGGTATGGAAAGTTCAGATTCAGGGCTCTTCCCAATACTCCCTACTCCCTGGGGTAGGGTGTACCTCCATGTGCTGGATGGCAGAATCTGAGGTTCAGGAACCATGGCGACCCATCCAACATCATTTAAAGCAGAACCAGGGTCACTGCGATCCAAATCCCCAAATTCCCTAGGGGCCTTCAAGAAGCAGGTGCATCTTAATTAGATGAAGGCATCCTATTACCCAGAAGAAGTAACATATTAGCTAGCAAATTAGCCAAAAATATATTTATATTATTCATTAATTGCTTTCTAGCAGGCAGAAAGGACCTCAATAGATGGAGCACAGCAGGGGTTTAAGTTTTAAAAGGGACAAGAGTTAAGGAAAAACGTACGGTAGGTAGCAGCGCTAAAGGTAGCTCTGGCAAGTATGGTTCAGTGGCACCAACCTCAAGGGGCAAGGGCAGGGGCCGATGCTAGCAGGTCTATAAAAGACAAGAAGGGAAATGCTGGGCAACTGACTGCCCAAGGTAAACTGCTTCCATCACAGGGTTCCATCCTAAGCCCTCCTCTCCAAACCCCCATCATATTCCAGGTTTGATTTCCAGTCTGGGTTCCTTCCCACCTGGGGCACACCAAATTGTTTAAAATTTTATTTTGGCAATTGGATTTTAAATAGAATCCTGTATTTTAATTCATGAATTTAAAAACATTATTCTGAGAAGGAATCAATAAGCTTCACCAGACTGCCTTCCACTCCCCCCAGTATTACTCAAAAACAAGCCATTCCTTCCTCTCTGCTGTCATTGCTGGCTGGGTCAGTAACAGGGCTGGCCGACAGGACACTAGCTCAAATCAGCCTTTCCCGTTCAGCAGTTCTAGCCAACCAAATTCTAACCTGAGAGGTTGGAGAGAGAGAGAAGGAAAGAAACAGTCACGGAAAAGCACTTTCTGCCGCTCAAGGCCAGCCCCAAAACACAGAATACTCAAGTCCTCAAGAGTTGATATATCAGGTCGTATACAGCTACTATTCTTGACATTTATGACAAACTTGCCAGATTTTCTTGCTTCTCCCTCATCCGTATCTGGGGGACAAACAGAGTGATGATCTCCCAAAGGAAAGTGGAACTAGGGCTGGGTGGGGTGGGCATTTTTCTTGTGCATGTGCTTTGTTTTGAACTCTGTTGGATGAGAGAGAGCGCATGGAGCAAGGAGGAGAATGAACTAGAGCCAGTACACCGGCTCTAATCCCAGGGTCATCACGACCTCTCTGCGCTTTATGGTCCTGGTGCAGTGGCAAACGGTCTACAGGGAGAGTCATGGGAGAGGCCCGGGCAGGAAGCTGCAACTACAGAAGCAAATCTGGAAGAGGACCCCTGAAACACTTTATTATCAACTAGTTTAGAAGCAACAATTACCGAAGATTCACCCAAATGCTGCACCAGGGCATAGAGATGACCCTGGGTTCTTGATGGCTTTACCAAGAGAACATAAGCGCTGCTGTGCCCCATCCCATACCAGCCTTCAAATATGAACTGAAGATGGTCTCTGTGAGGGGAGTAGGGAGAAGTGAGTAGGGGCTGAATGTTTATGGGTGTGCGTGTGTGTGTATGTGAGTATGCGTGTGTGAGTGTGTGTGTGTGTGTGTGTGTGTACACGCAGAGGGGCGTTTCAAGGATCTGCCTACTTAAATCTCAAGAGATTCATTGCTAAATGGCTAGCCACCAGGTAATGAATTTTTTTGGTTCCAATCAACTCATTAAATAACCTCCTGAGATGTCGAGAGAATACGATCTATGTTGGTGCCGATAGCAGCTACACCAGTCAAATTACAGAATTTTAGGGTAAGAAGGAAGGAGCCTCAGGGGCCCAATTATACCCAAAGGGAATCCCCATTATAACGTATCCAACAAGTGGTCATCTAGTCCCTCTTCAAAGACCCCCAATAAGGGGAATCCACAACTCCTGTTCCGCTTTGGACAATTCTAAATTGTTACAAAGTTTTTTCATTACATTTGGTCTAAATGTACCTCTTCCCAGTTTCTATCTATTATGCCTGGCTTTGCTCCCTGAGGCCAAAATGAACAAGTCTTCCACATGACTGCCCTTCAGATTCTTGAATCTGGCTATCATGTTCCCCTTCAATCTTTTCCTCTTCAAGCTAACCATTATCTGTGCCTTCAACCTACCTTCATACAACATGGACACAAGGTTCTTTGCCATGATAGTAGCTCAGACGCTCTTAAATTTATCAATGTCTTCCTTAAAATTGTGGCATCCAGAACTGAATGCAGACACAAGATCAATGCTAACCCTTACAGCATTAAAATAAATATACAAGATGAACAAAAAAGGCTACCTTGGATTTCTCAGAATTTCTAGCTTGAGAGAGAGATTAAAATTCATCATTTGGCACAACCCCACCAATGTACAGAGGAGGTGACTTGTCCAAGGTGACTCTACACAACCAGGAATGAAGTCCAGCATGGCCATGAATTTTAAGTGTAACTGGTCCTGAATGTTCTCAAAGATCGCTCAGATCACTTTCCCCCCTAACATTCTATGAATTCGGTGCCCAAGACACACAAGACCCTTCTCATAACACACAAAGTAGAAGAAAAAATAGAAAAATCATTAAAAAAATAAATTTAAATTAAAAATTACTAAATAGCAAAAAAAAAAAAACCAGAAAAAAAACCATAGCATGACCACTTGTGAGTTGACAGCATGTGAAAAGCGAGAGCTCAGAGATGTGCAGGCGGACAATGGGCTGGGCCCATATACGAGCAGAGGGATGTTGATCTGGATAGCATTTGAGAAATTCTGCATGACCATATTTAGTCTGGAGAAGAAAAGACTGCGGGAGAACTAAGTAACTACCTAAATACGCAGGAGTGTCCCACCTGAAGAAAAACCACTAAGGGGATTCATCACTCATGTTCTTAATCTTCCATTAGAGGGTTCCTAGTGTACTTAAGGTTTGGTTGTTCCATGTGCATTTTGGGATCCTTAATTACACTACAGAGGCTAGGATACAGGGAAACGTGAGGCTTAAATGGTAGAAGAGTGACCAGAAATAAAAATAAAGGACATCTATATTGTAATGTGAGTCTGCTGCCCGGGGTGATTAAGTGATGGGGTCTCAAGTTATACACTCTGTTAAGGGCAAAACTGAGGCTTTTGATTCTAAGTGCTATAATTTATCCACATACACTCCAGAGGAGCTGATGAAATCTACTGCTGCTGTCTGGGCTACAGTTCTAGCTGGAGGTGGGAGGAACACTGCCTTTCCCTTTCTGTTTATACCACCAGCACTTTCTTAGTCACCAAGATTCTCAAGTCCAAATCATTATCTTCAACTCCTTTCCCTCCTCCTGCCCTCCTGTAATCAAAAGCCAATCACAAAAAGTCTCTGGAGGACCTCCTTAACTCTTGCCTAAGTCATGACAACAGCCCATAAGTGATCTCTCTTCCCACCAAATCCACTCAGCTCGCCCCTGCCCAAGAAATCTTCCTAAAACCCATGCCTGCTCACATCAGTCACCTCCAAACCTTTAATTACAGGCACCGCACTGCTCAGATCAATTCCAAATTTCTTAGTAATAAACGGGTATCCAGAGCTGCCTGGGCCCCAGTTAGCACTTTTGTTTGTGCCCCTTTTATTTTTCTCCCCTACTAGATTGTCAACTGCTTGGAAAAGGGACAACAGCATTCATTCTGAAATCCCCAACACAGCTAGCCAAGTACCTTATACACACTACAGGCTCAATGGGGTTTGCTGATTTGAATTGCCTAACAAGGCTTAAGATTCTTTGGTAGGATACAGAAAGCCCCGAACATGTCACAATGTCCTAGGTTTCTTTCCTTTGCTAATTTGTTACTGTGAGGATGGATGACTTGGATTATGTGTTAAAGTCTATTTGTATATGTATGTATATATTATACACATTCACAAGGGTTGTCACTAAAAAAGTAATTTTTTTTTTTTTAGTAAAAATACCAATACTCTGGGAAACCTCTGGAGTTTTCCAAGTGCTCCTACTCCCAAACCACATCATTAATTTGAACCCTAGAACATCACAAAGATTCCTCAATGAAATTCATGGTAATTAATAACCACTCAAAATAGCTAAAAAAGAAAAACAAAGTGGATGAAAAAAGACATATTGCCCAGCCACTACACAAGCAGCCTATTAAAATATATTTTGGATAAGTACTGCAGGTAGACAATGAGCTGGGCCCACATACAAGTAGAATGGCATTTCTCTGGATAGCATTTGAGGAATTATGCAGGGCTTTCAATATATAAACTGTCTACTGCTCCAAAAGACTAACTTCTTAATTCTGGTATTCTCCTAGTCATGCTGTAAGGCAGAAAATCATGGAAGACTATACTCTTGAAAGAATAAAAATTAAAGATAACTCAACAGACAGTGGGAAGATGGATGGTAAAGGTAAGATGGTAAAGATAAAGAAGCAAAAGGTTCTCTATGACTTGTGAGAAAGGAATGGTGTAAAAGACATTAAGGATGTAGATATAGCTCATATAGCTACAGAAACACATATGTATGTATATGTGTGTGTATGTGTGTGTGTGTGTGTATATATACACATAGGCATAGAATAGGCATAAAAATTCATACAGTACCTGCTGTGTGCCAGGCATTGTGCTAAATAAGTGCTTTACAAATACTATCTCATCAGATCCTTACAGCAACCTCAAGAGGCAGATGCCATGATTATCCTCATTTTGCAGTTGAGGAAACTGAGGCAAACAGAGGATAAAGTGACTTTCCCAGAATCACATGGCTAGTAAGTATCGGAGGTCATATCTGAATTCATGTCTTTCTTAACCTAGGCTCTGGTGCACATATATACACATACATACTATTCTGAAAGATAAAAACAGGAAGCAGGGTCAGTCATAAAGCAAGACTAAGGAGAGACAAGAAACAGGTGGCAATATATGCCAAAAAATTCTTCACTCCAATCAGGTGGGGGTATAACAGAATGGACTCTAGATCTACAGTTGGGGAGTTGTGGTCCAAGTCCCAGGGCTTCCACTTCCAACCTGTGGACTGTGATAAGCGAATTCCAACTCTCTAGTCTTCAGCTCCTTTTATCTATAAAAAGGTATTAGAGGAATGACCTCTGAGCTTACAGACTGCCTGACATTGAAAGAACAAGAGGAAGCATTCCAAAGATCCTTCCCATAGAAGATTTGGGGAAAGACAAAGACAAGAGTCCTCTAAGATGAGAAAGCAGAGAGACTGTAATCTACGCTGGCAGGGAGGCCCCCCATACATGTTCACGTTGGTGAAACCATGGACCCACCAGAACTTAGAAAGGTAGATGATGTCTTAGGAAGCTAGACTTTTATATCTGTTGACTGGTGTTCCAAAGACTCTGCCATGGTCAAAACCTCTTCAGTCCTCCTCTTCTAACGCTCTCTTCAGCACCAGTCGATAAGTCACAGAAGAAACTAAGTCTCATAAGCAAAATTGTTCTTAAAAAGTGAAGCCCAGGATTAGCCATGTTGATTTCCTACCTAATTCACCAGATTTGGCTCCAAAAGACTTCTGGAGATTTTCAAAAATGAAATCCACTTATCAACGGATGAAAATTTGCCTTCAGAGCCAGCAAATTCTTTTAAATTGTAGTTACAAATTAGTCACGCTAAAATCACATCTTGTAAATATGGGTGTGCACATGTATAAATATATATGCAGTTTACTAGAAATTCCTAAGTACTTTTATTTCAAGGCCCCATACTAAGTGTCATTAGAGCAGAGGTATCAAACTTGCAATTGGCAAAACTCCCAAGCCTTCCCAAGTCAGACTAAAATGTATTTGGAAAATGTCTGACAAAACAAACAAAAATATAATGCAACAGAGATAATGCCAATTTGTGGTTTTCTAAGTCAACATACAGCGCACCAGGATTCCTTTCTATGAGTCTGACACCACTAGTGCAGAGGTTACAGAAATGTTACAGAAATGCATCAGGAATATGCAATTTAACTGAGCAAGATAAAATAAACACATGAAAAGAAAACACAAAATAATGTGTATGCCAAATGACTCTAAGGATTATCAGAATTCAGACATATGAAGCCATGTATATATGCACCTGTGTCTATACTATGCTCAGAAGTTCCCAAAGCTACTTGGCCTACCACCCCCTTTCAAAGAAAAAAAAGTTACTCAGCACCCCTCTGGATAGCTACTTTCTTTAACCCTTTAACAGTTGTTTTTTTAAAACTTGCATCTTTTAAAATATATAAAATATTTTTAAATGACATATTTTAAATTTAATAATTTATTGTAAATTTGTGGGGTTTTTCCTGCATTGCAATTTTGACGATGCAATATTACATCATGGACTGTATAGCATCACACTATAAACAAGTCATTACACGCACATATTCCTGCTGCTGCATCCTGGAATTCCTGACAATGTGCAATACGCTCACCAGACAACACCAGCTTGTTAAGACCTGGCAGCAAACCTGATCACTGATCAGTTATAACTTGCATTTTGTGTTTATTTGGAAAATAATGTGATCACAACTTTAATTCTGTTACACAACAGATGAAACACATAAAAATGGTTTTTCAAAATTCTCTTCTCTTCTCTTCTCTTCTTTCCTTATGCTTCCACCAACCTCTTATTTTTATTCAATGCCCCCCAATTGCACCTGAGCTACTATCACCACCATCACCCCGTCATTCCAGCACACACACCCCAGGGGGCGGTATCACCCACTTTGAGAACCTCAGCAGATGATGTGCAAAGAGGCACTGAATATTCGCTGAATGAATATATGATGTAAATAAACATACGGTTAACTAGCTACATATGGTAGTTAGGAGAAACAGGAAGGTGGATCCTCATGATGCATCTCACACCTGAAAAGGGCTGGAGAACATTGGACTAAGAGGACCTTGCCATTGTGAGTGCCAACCTGCAATAGTGAAACTTTACTCCACACCTCTCTCTCTCAACAGTCCAGAAGTCCATGAATCTAAACCTTTATTTCTCTAAGTAAGTATACTCCAAGCTTTTTTAGAGAATGGTAGGACACATCAGTGATTCTTCATCAGTATGTTCAGGTACACACACCTGACCACACACCCAACTTATGGAACTCTTATCTTTCTCCAAACCCTCCATGGGAAGAATTTTCTAAATGTCTTCCTCTTGTTATTTTAATATCTCACAGGTACCAATTAAACTGTTCAGAAGCTCATAGGTCTACAGCTACAAGGAAGCTCAGAAATCATTCATCTAACACCTCCAATTTATAGGTAAAAGAAAGTGAAGGCCAGAGAGATGGGATTCACCCAAAGTCGACAGACAGCAAGTGGAAGCCCTGGGACTTGGACCACAACTCTCCAACTAGATCTAGAGTTCATTCCATCATACCCCAATCTGGTTGGTGTAAAGGGTTTATCTAAATCCTCCCTACATCCCCTCAAACTCCATGATCAAAAGAAAACTTGCCAAGGGTAATAAGGGAATTCAGGACGTCAGGACCCAACACAGATATCTGGCCTAACCAGGTTAGCTAAAATCAGAGTGAAGAGAAAGCCAGTCCCTAGGAGGTTCTGAGCACTGGGCTCTGTCTGAAGACAAATAACACGACCCCAGGGAACGATCCCACAATTTGAAAAGGCTAATACAAGAAAAGAGAATTGATCAAATGGAATTTATTCTGTCCTGGATTCTCCAAATTTTACAGGGCCTAGCACATCGTTCAGAGGTTAAGTTTTTCAGTCTAGAAGTACCTTCTAGATCAGGGGTGTCAAACTCAAAATAGAAACGACAGCCTACTTCACGGACCAGGATAGTTTTAAAATGTCATATTATCTACATTTTATTATATTTTTATTCATTGTTAAGTATTTCCTAATTACACTGCAATCTGGCTCTGGTGGCCCTGAAGAGTATTATGGACTGCGTATTCAATACCTCCGCTCTAGATTCAAGATTCCTCAAGACTTTAATCCATCCCCCGCTCCTTCAGCTAAGTTTCTTCTAACTTATCGAGATAGAATTCTATCTCTAGGCAAGTTCCTTTGGTACTCCATTATAGTTACCTCAATCTTTGGTAAGAAGAAAGTCGATCCTTTAAAAAAAAAAACTTATTTCTGCTCCAATTTAGAGTTTATTTCTTCAGTGGAAATATAAACCAACTAATATGTGTTTGTTATATCATAAGCATTAGCAGCTTGGAGATGGTTCAGTTTTCTCTTTACCACATTCAATAATTTCAATGCCTATATTCTTTCCTCATTGGATTCTGTTCTGTCTTCTCATTTTCCCCTCCTGCCCTTTCTTATTTCCCCATTTGGCTCTTTCTCCATACCTCTCACTTCCCTACCCAACCTTCCTCCTTCCTTACTTCCCTACCACTTCTGGACAGTAGCCTTGCTTTATCACTCCCATTTTTCTGACCTAGCAGCCTGCCCTGTAGGAATGTTAATTAGCACATGGGATTTAATTAATTCAGTAGCTAATTAATGATGGGGGAAGAAAATCATGAGAGGAGGGTGGGAAGGAGCCTGGCTTCCGCACAGAAGGCACCGCAGATGGCTCTGGGTTGGCTGGCACCATGCCACCACTCTCTGGCTCCCCCTCCACCCCAGCATGCAAGGCAAAAGGGGGTGGGGCAGGAATGAGGGGCACAGGCTGGCAGAACCGCCAGACAGGCTCATTCAGTCTTGCCACCGCTTTGTGCTGGGAAAAGACAAACAGAGGGAGAAAAGGAGCAAGAGAAAAAGACAGACAGACAAGATCCATATATTTAACCGAAAAAGTGAAGGAAGAAGGCAAAATACCCACCTCCCCCAACTCAAGAAGAAGGCAAGGTCGGACCCTGTCCAACCCCAAAGGAATCTGGCAGCGTGGATTCCCCAGCTCCTTAGGATCACTGAGGAAGAGACGGGGAAAATATGGCTACCCACCCTTTGGGCAGCCAGGTATCCCACTATCTCGTCCTACCATGCCATTCCCTGGCCAGGAGAGGCGGACAGCTATTTTGAGATGAAAGACAAGGGCCAAAACAAGAAAAGGGATTAAGGATGGTGAGTGGATGAGGAAAAGGGGAAGGGGAAAAAGGTATAATGGTGACAGAAAGGGAGACAGGTGGGCGAAGAGCAAGAGGAGCAGGGAGAAAGACAGGAAGGGAGGGGGATGGACCAGAGAACTGTCAGACACCAGGACAGAATGTCCTCAGCAAAGGGTCTGCCTCAACACTGCGCCGCCACCCCCCTCCCCCCACTAGACAGAGAAAAGGCAAGAGCATCAAAGTTCTTCAGAAGGTCAATGGGGAAGGGAAGGAGAGGGGAATAAGCAATGACTGTGCCAACCACTGTGCTAAGAGCTTTACATGTATTAACTCCTTTGATCAGTGGAGGCTGGATCATCACTAGGTGCACAGAGGGATCCGGCCCTTCAGACACCCTGCTAAAACTATCCAACACCTCGACCAAACTGGGGATTTATGGAAGGCAAAGGAGGAAAAGCCACCTCACAGCCTGAAAAGGAAGCTGGGACACTATGAGGCTGTAACAGAACCCAAGTCCAGGAGTTACATCAGGGCGATGGGTGAGGAATGCCACAGATCTGTAGCAGAGCAACTCCCCACCTGGCCCTCTGGGGCAGGAGTAAGCGGGGGGAGGAGGATCTGACAAGAAGAAACCCCAGCAGGGTACTGGTTTGAGAGACTGGTGCCAGTGGGGCAAAGACTAGACACTGCAGCAAATTTTTCTTGGACAGAACAGTACAGGGAAGTCTGTGCCCTGGGAGGAAGGGAGAAACTCCAGCTGTCAAGAGAGAGAGACATTATAGAATAGGAAGAAAAAAAGAGGTAGGGCAGGGGTGGAGCAGGTCAAAGAGATCCGAGAAACAGATGTAGTTTTCCTGAGTGGGTTGACAGAAAGCTAGCAAAGGAGGCAACAAAGGTTTATTGTAGCTGATTAAGATTTCCTAACTGGGACTTCTGATTCTGTCTTTATACAATTTGGAGTTCCGGGGGCAGAAAAGGCCCGAAACTCAAGGACCCATTATTGCCCATTATCCAGGTCCACCTAATGGCCCAGATGTGAGATAGGAAGACGGGAGTATCTTAAGGCAATGACTCTGAGAGTATGGTCTGCAAAGCCCTGGAGGATCCTCCCAAGTGGTCTGTAGGGGGATCCAAAAGGCAAGTCACATGAAACATGTGGATGTGTTTCTGAATGGTATTTTCCATAGTGAATTTGACTTATATTAAAAAGTGTAGAAATGTTACTGCCAAATATAGCCAAAATAATGATTGTTTACACAAGAGGTCTCAGAAATTTGCGAACTGGGTGTTACTTAACTGGAAGGAGGTACCACCACACAGGGCTGGAAAAATTTGGTGTTTAGAGCTAAAAGTAAGTTTTGAAAAAAGTTTTGAGCTAAGAGAAAATGACAGTCCCTTTCTGTGTACTTCAGGGACTTCCAAGGCTCTTCAATTCTATCCTACTCAAGATCTACTATCCCCCTGGGTAGGGGACGGACGAGCCTCCCTAAGGAAGAGCAAGGGGAAAGCACTTGCTTCAAGTCGCCCAAGTTGGTCAGTAGCAGAGCCAAAAACTGAATCTGAAACAGGAAATAGAAGACAGGTATTTTCAGAGTTTCCTACCTCCAGAATACTGTGACCCACAGAGAAGAAACATGAGGCGAAAAAGAAATATCAGTGGTATAGCCTAACATAGGGCCCCCCTTCAACATGTCAGTTATCGCACAGAAACAAAAGGGAATACTAGCCCCATTCCCAGGGCTGTACTTAAATTCCCCTCTCCCAGATGCTAACGTTTTCAGCAAGCCAAGCAAATGTGCTATCACAAAAACTATCTTTTCAAGACTCCCTTTCCTTTAGAAAATAACATTCTTATTTCACCCCCAGAATCCCTGAGTTTGTCTACAGCAGAGGGACCAAGGTAAGTGGGTCACAAATAAGATGCCTGTACTGTATGCATGTAAAGTACTTTACTGAAAGTAACAACTGACGGTTCACTTATATTATCACTGAATAGATCTCAGGCTTAAGCAGGGCCAGGGAAGCTGGTTCCTAGTGCCAGCACCAGCACAGACTGGCTTGTGCAAACTTGGGATAAATCACGTCACCCAGTGAGAGAGAGGGCTCAGTTTTCCTAGCTGAAAAATGGGGTGGGGAGCAAGGAAGAGCTGTAACTCATGATAATTACCTGAGAATCAATGAGACAATTTGGCTCAAACACCTTACGCTGCTAAGGAAACAAAGATTAGTTGTAAGAACTCTGTGTACTATTCTTAACTCTGCAAGGTACTAAGGAAGAGAACCTTCACAGAGGTCGCTCTATGATGTGACATTAGGAAACCAGAGAACCCAAGATCAGAAAACAGATGTCTCTTAGGCCTCACGGGCATAAATAGAACTACAGAGGGGACCACAGGACCATCTTCACTGCCATGGAGAACACACAGTAGGAAAATGAGGGATGCAGGGCAAACAAAGTACTTCTCCCATGGGACCCCAAGAATTTAGCCAGAAAATCAGAGAAGCTGGCTTCTTTCTAACTTGAGATCTAGCCAACCTGCTCCATGAACCTCTACTTGAGCATTCTCCGGTCCCAGAACTGGCCTCAGTCCAAAGTACAAACCACACTGCTGAAGGGTAAAGCACAAGAACACAGGACATGATCCAGACTGGGTTCTCCAGGTTTGTGCTGAGGAAACTCCCTTCCCCAAAACACGCAGCAAGGGGCAGAAGCCCCACTGTGCTGAGTGACTCCCAGGGGTATCAGAGGTAAGAGCTGGGACTGTTGGCAAAGGAATTCATGATGATTTCATGAACTGGGAAAATCTGCCACTGATTTACAATCAGCACCTGAACAGATGAGCTTAAGAGTCTGGGGCACTGAAAGTAAGATGGGATATCTTAGGTACAAGAAAAAAAAATAAACTATGGGGCAAGGTAAAACATGCAAAAAAAGGAAATTTATGGGTTTGGAGTGATCACTGAAAGGGGCTTCAGAACAAAAAGGATGTATAGCCAGGAGTCCAATGGAGGCCCAAGTTAGGTACTGATTTGACAGCATTGAAAGGCAGGAGAGCTCAGTGAGTTGAAGGGAAAGGAAGAGGTTAGGGACAACACTCTGGGCAGCAGCCAGAAACCTGCCACAATCAAAATAGGCAGCTGAGGTGCCCACAGCGAAGGTACCAGAGCTGCCCCAGCTGGTATTCACCGAGAAGTCAAGAGTGATGACTGGAGCTTCCCCAGAGGAACCACAGATCACATTTCAGAGCACAGCCTTCCTCCTCCCACTCCCCAAATCACTTTTCCATCTCCATTATCCCCCCTCCATCCCTCATCATAGACCCATCACTCTGCTGCCCTACCCCTCAGCACTGACCCCTCAGCTCCCCCCTCTTGTCTGTATTCTCCTCGGAACCACTAGGTTTTATACTCCCTTCAGTCCCCTCTGGCCAGGAAACGCATGTGTGAAATGGGAACGGGGGGTTATCGAGACGAGGAGGGAAAAAGAGGAGGAAAGAATCTCAGTTCTAGAGGAGGGGAGTGAGATGAACGGTTAGGGAAAGAGAACAAGAGCGCCAGCAGGAGCGGGGGGAGGGGAGGGAGATGGCACTGCGGAAAAGGAGCGCCACAAAATTAATTTGAGGAAGGGAACAGTCAGGGAGACGTTGGTGGAATAACAATCAGGCAATGGGGGGCTGGGGAACGGGTGGGGAGGAGGGGAGGGGATGGAGGGGGAAAATGGTACTGGGGGGATGAGGGGGAGTGGAGTCTAAAGCCACAGCAGCGCCATCTAGGGGTGTGGCCAAGGTGCACAGACAGCACAAAAGAGCCCAGAGCCTGCAAGCTTGAGCCGAGGCATGAGAACCTGAGGGTAAGGGGCATGGCAGGGGGCCTGAGAACCTGAGGGGTAAGCGGCATGGCAGGGGGCCTGAGAACCTGAGGGTAAGGGGCATGGCAGGGGGCCTGAGAACCTGAGGGTAAGGGGCATGGCAGGGGGACTGAGAACCTGAGGGGTAAGGGGCATGGCAGGGGGCCTGAGAAGCCGAGACACCCATCTTCCACACCTCCAGGTAATGCCGTCTCAGGCTGTAAGAACAGATTCTCAAAGGTCCTTCCTGGGAAAAGTGGATTTTAGGAGGTGAGGGAGGGAGGGCAGGAGAACAGGCTGTTTCCATTCCATCAGAGAGAAAAAACCATACTGTCCTCAGAATTCACACAGGGAAATAGAGAAGGGATGGATATTTCCTCCCACCTGGAGAAGTAATTTTGCTGCCTTTTTTTCAAGTGATTTTTTCCTCCCTACTGAGTAGTGGAACATTACAAAAGCTTCCTGAGCCCTAAGCCCCCCTCACTCATCTGCTTACTCCTAACATCGCCTCAAAACTCTCAACCATCATTAAAAACCCCAGGGGAGCCACCACGCTCAGAGCAGGAGGGGAGTATACTCAGCTCTCCCACCCCTCCCCCCTTAGTGAGACAGAGCAAAGGTGGGAGGGTGGGGGGGTGAAGAAAAGAAGGTCATGAGAGAGAAAGCAGAAGCCTCACGGAAGGAGAAATGTGATCCACGGTATTTGTTGTGCTTCTATGGAGGAAGAATCCATCACATTTTTAATAATAATAAATACATGAAGACAGATTTGCCAGTGCTGCCCTGGCTCTTTGGGAAGCATGGGGGAGGGGAACCAATGCAGCTGCAGCACACATCAGCAGCCCCCTCCCAGTTAGACATGCACAGGATTGCGGCAGCCCCTCTAGACCAACCTGCTATATACTCTCCATCAAAGGAATCCAACCATGGGCTCTGCCTACATTCAACTCCCTTCCTCCAATCTGTCCTACCCTCTTCTGCTTTCCCAACCCCCAACCTACCAAGGCAACTCTCCTGTCAGCCCTGATCTTTCAGCTCTCAGTGCCCCAAACGCCCATGCCATACTCCACTGATGCTTTCTCTCCCAATGCCCTATACCAGATGGTCTGCAGTCAACAAAGTCAGTAAGTACTGCTATGTGCCAGGCACCGTGCTAGTGCTGGTGATACAAACAAAGTCCTCCCATACAAAAAGACTTCTATGCAGCATTCAACAATCACCAATTCTCAATTTGACTAAAAGGGCTCTTCCTCTTCTCCATCTTGATTTCAGTGTGACCTATTCCTCACAACCTAAAATATACAGGCCATGGGGTAGACACACAATAAAATGCATTGGGGTGGTGGGGGTGTCAAGGATTCTAGACCGAGTGGATACTGCCACCTATTGATCCAAAGTAGTGAAAGATAGACCCTTAATACACTCTTTTCAATTTGATGCTCTCATTATTGATAGTTTAAACATGCAAAGGCTCTAGGGGCTCTTCTGAGACCCCCTGAACAATGAGAGCAGGGAAATACGATAGCAGGACTGGGCAGAAAGCCAGAGTAATGGTGCCCCTATGCAAGTAGAGTCAAAGTAAGAGACTAAATTCAAATAATATAACAATAACTGAACTATTTCAAGGCCCTACTGGTAAAGACCAAGGGAAAAGAAATAGTTTTTCCTGAATCAATCAGAAGACTTAGTTAAAAAAAAATGCTCATGCACCTAGGGCCACCAGAGCATAGTAGCACACTTATCTACTGTTCCAATCATCTGCATCCCTAAGGTTGGTCCAAATCCCTTCAAGGCTGTAAGCAGTGACAGGGTTACCACACCTAAAAATATCACTTCTGGTTTGCTAAACAGAAATGCAATCTGTAAGGCATATAAGGCAGTAATCCTTCAAGACTGGGATAATGCCTACCTAGCACATGACTTGTACCGCTCCAAACCAAAGCTGCTTAAGCAGAACTGAACTGACTACAGTAATATAACAAGTCAAAATTACTCAACTCTTCGCCTCAGTTGGCTTTGTCATGGTCATCTGAATCCTTCCTTCAAAATGATATGAACTCTCCATGGTGCTGAATAACTAAACACCTCCGCCCCGAGTCACACCACAGACAAGAGTTCTTGTTTTTTGTAATCTAAGATCCATGGAGATAACGTTGCCTCTTCAGAAATCTGCTGTTTAGAGGTCACAGCAGAATCGCAAAATGTAAGAGGTAGAAGGGACCTCCAAGATGCTCAAACCCAACCCTCTTATCTCACGGAAGAAAACACTGAACAGACGTTACGTAACCTGGAAAACTTCATGACGAGCTAACAGCACAGCCCAGATGGATTAGTCAGGCTCTCAGTTCCCATCCCAATGCTTTTCCATTATCACCCAGGCCAGGTGCTCATGGGTTCTAACTTACTATCACTTTCCTCAAACCAGTCAATGATGGTCAATGAAAACTGAGTCACTCAGCAAATGTTTTCAACATTCCATTTGGGGACTCAGTGTCACTAAGTCTGAATGTTCACAGCACTAGAGCTACTAATAAATACAAGGGATAAAAGGAATACAAAATATCAGAACAATAGCTATTAAAAAACTGGTATTCCATTCCTCAATTCATGTACTAAGTCAGGGGTGGGTAACCTGCAGCCTCCAGGCCATATGTAGCCTTCGAGGTTCTTGGGTATGGCCTTTTGACTGAGACCAAGTTTAACAGAACAAATCCCTTTAAGGATTTAAAAGCCCAAGGAACATAAGGAGAAGGAATCACTATATTCTAGGATTGACAGATATCAGATCAACTTTGATACTGCTATTATAGTTGAAGATTAGGCTTTTCCTTGAAAACAAGGATGCTAATCAGAAAAATAGATCCGGGACAAAAAAAAAAATGGAAAGATTATTGGCTCTGTAAAAATGTCAGAAAAAGAACAGAACCCGTAAGAACAAGAATCCCCTTACCTTGGCAATTTTCTGAACATCAGAATCATGATTACTCACAAAGAGTCGATCTATGAGTTAAGATTTGTTCACTTTGGTTGCAACCTGTGATTTGGAGTGATCCATGCTATGAGTCTAGAAGACCAAATCAGGTCCAGTGTCTCCTAAATGATTCATGTATTTCATTACAAGCCCTAGATAGGATCAAACTCAACATGATCTCCAACTCTACTTCAAGATATGCCACTTCTAAAGCTCTGGGGCTAAGAGAAAACCCCCAGATAGGAGCTCACCTCTGTGACATCCACAGATCAATATTCCTCCCACTACCCCACCTTTAACCTAGATGGTATACAATAAGCAAAGACTCCCCCTAGCCTCTCCTGGCCAGAAAAATCAAGATCCACACTCACAGGTTTCACTGTCATGAAAGCTTTAGTTATAGAGTTAAGAGACACATCCATCAACTCACTACATTTACATCTGTATCACTGCTTAATAATTCTAGATTCCAAAGGAGGAAAGCAACAGGAAGATCCCAGCTTCTCCTTGACTTGGCTCTCATTAAGAATCCTTAGGTACCACCAATCTTAGTTCTATAGGCTCCCTACCTCCTTTTCAACATTCATTTACTTGGGGCCAGATGAATAGAATTCTGCCACACATGCCCCACTCCCAACAAGAGAAAAGTGATCTGGAAACAAACTTGATCAGTATCAGTGTAGAAGTGGACATCTCAAAGACTCACGCCCTAGAAGTGGACATCTCAAAGACTCACGCCCTAAGCAGGAATGTTTGCTTCTTCTTCTAAGATACACATAGCCATCAACCTCAATAGTTGGATTTGACTGCTCTGGCTATGGGGATGGTTCATCATCTAGCCTTTTTAAACCGACCTGTTAATTAGTATTTTCTCGAGTTTGCATAAAAGATCATTCCTAGTTCTTTCAGACTATGGTCAACTGAGATTAAGGAATCAAATTATTGGTTATAACAGAGACATGGAGACTTGTACAACACAGAGTTATCTCAATTTTCAATATACTATTTTAAAATCAGTCCCTACACCATCATCATCATAGCCAGAAAAAATCTTTCCAGGCCCACTAAGTGAACAAGAATATAATTTCCTCCTGATTATACCAAGCTAAAAAGAAATGAGAGAAATCCAGAGTGGAAAAAAAATGGGGAAATTCCCATTGCTAAGGCAGAAAGGTTCACATCTAGTTTGACAGAAGTAGTAATTTCTCGAGTCTCTACTGCCATCAGGTGGTCCAAAGGACACATCACACAAGACTTCCCCAGTTAGACTACTCAGGTAATATCTGTAATACTGAAAATGTAAAATATATAAGCCAAAACAGAGCTAAAGGAATCTCCTGAAGCAACAAATACTGATGACTCAGAAGATACGATTGTCATTTTCTGTGCTTCTCTCATTTATCTAACAAAAGCTAACTATTTTTCTTGAAAATTCTCCCTTCTCCCTTTCACCTTCAAATGCCCAATCTTCCCCCACCTTTCCACCTCCCTGATCAAAAAGAGAGCGCATGCCCCAATTTCAAGCAGACACTCTACCCAAACAATTCATGTCAGAAAGGGATTTTCATTTTTAAAATTAATTTAATTTTATTAATAAGAATGGTTCTACAAACGTATACTGAACAGAAACAGCAGGACCCTGTGGATCATAAGAGCCCCTGGGTGATACATGCATACATAAACATACAGAGAAAATCATCGCCGCCTCCGAAAACCTGAAAGGAAGGGAAACCAAGAGTGAGGCAAAAGACAGGGGGGAAAGCTAAAGAGACAAGAGTAAATAAAGCTTAGAGAGAAGGGACTGAAATAGTAAAGGGCCCCTGGGCAGCTGGTGCTATTTATGTTCTCCTAGAACACAAGACTAGGAGGAGACCAAGGTGAAATGAGATAAAGGAGTGCTGCTGCCCATGGAACACAGAACTGACAGAGCAGCTGTGGGACCCCACATAACCAAAAGTCCTCTCAATAAATGAGGCAGGAATGATCAACCCCACCCCAAAGGAGATTATTGTCCAGGAAGGGATAATTCAGAGATCGATGGAAACCTCAAAATTCTAGTGACCTTTGCCCACGGTTCCCACCTGCACCTACCTCAGATATAATCACACACTGACCTTTTTTTTTCCTACCCTTCTTAAGCACCTTCCTTCGCTTCTTAATGGGATTCTGGTCCTGAGGACAGAGGTCATGGGGGAGAAAGAGATCATGAGTTCCTTCAGCTGAGAAAAAGTTTATTCCTACTTCACAGTCATTCAGCAACAGCAAAGAATGTTCCCTACCCACTACTCTCCAAGTCTCACCTCATCAAGATGGGGGGTTCCCCCTGTCAAGGCACTGATGTCACCAAAGTGTGTGAGGGAATGAAGTTGGGAACTCATAGCATTCGCTCGTTTACGCCGTCCTTTTTCTCTCTTGCTGACACTCAAACGAACCATCATGCTCTCCTCATACTTGATCCTGACAAAGAAACACATCATAAACCAAATGCAACATATTCAGTAGGCTTTATAGTGTCCCCAATAACAAAAACTGAAGGTCAGTTTCCTGTTGTTATCTCTTAACTAAACATTTCCTCAGGATTCTCACTGTAAACAAGCCAACAAATACTTAGTAAGTACCAAGTCTTTGAACCTCCCTAGGGATGAACCCATAGCTGTTAGGAGATTCCACTGGGCACCTTTTCTTTTCATTTTTAATATCACAGAAATTTACTATGACCTCACCGTTATCCTTATTGAGAACCAAAGCTTACTGCTCATAGGGTCTAAGTTGCCACCAAAGCAATCAGTCAGCACTTATTAGACACTTTAAATGTGCTGGATCATGAGGCAGAATTTTATCTGTCTGCAAAACTCACTCAATTAGATCTATTTCTGTTCCCTAAATTTAACATTCTCTGAATAAGAATTGCTTTGTGGTAGCCAAGAACTGGAAATCAAGGGGTGCCCATCAACTGGGGAATGGCTGAACAAGGTGTGGTATATGAATGTAATGGAATACTATTGTGCTATAAGAAATGATGAACAGGAAGACTTCAGAGAGGCCTGGAAGGACTTATATGATCTGATGCTTAGGGAAAGGAACAGAACCAGGAGAACTTTGTGCACAGCAACAACCAGTGGGCAAGGACTGTTTCTGATAGACTCAGCCCTCCACAGCAATGCAAGGACCTAAAACATTCCCAAAGGACTCGAGGCAAAACGCCATCCGCATCCACAGAAAGAACTATGGAATGGGAACGCAGAATGAAGCAGAATATTTTCTCTCGTGTTATGTTTTGTTTGGGTTTTTCTCATGGTTTCTCCCATTCATTTTAGTTCTTCTACACAACATCACTAACTAATGTGAAAATGTGATTAATAAAAATGTATGTATAGAACTCATATAAGATTGCATGCTGTCTTGGGGAGGGAGAGGGAGAAAATCTAAGACTTATGGAAGAGATCATAGAAAACTGAAAACCAATTAATAAAAAAAAATAGTAAAAAAAAAAAAAAAAAAGCAAATCTGCTCTTTGCCATTAACAAAGAAAGCCAGCAGTGGGAAAATCAGAGACCAACATAAAAAGATTCTACCTCTCCCCCCACCAGTCCCCTCACAATCGTGCTGAGTTCTCAGATCCCTCACTCTGGGAAGCTGCTATTTCAGGTTCTTCTCCTGCTCTCTGTAGCAGGTGTTGTCTTTCATATTAGCAGTCTTCATTCCATCCCTGACACAGCCCTACACAGAGCAAATGCAAATATATTTCTCCAATGACATGGTGCAGACCTGTGCTGATCCTCCTGGCTCTGGCGAGTGGCATGGGGGTGCCGGGAATCGTGGATCTCTTCAGGGGCATCTGAGTACTGTTCCTTGAGCTCACGGATGACAGAGCTACTCAAGGCCCTCTTCTTGGCTCGTTCCAGAAGTTTCTTTTCACGCTCAGCTTCTGTTTCATCTGTGGAGCACAGGTAAGCATCACCAAAGAACAAAGGTAAAACCACAAGTCAAACGGGAAAGGCAACAGTAAACGTACCATAATGTACTGGAACCAAGCGAGGAGGAATGTATTTCTTGGGTGCTCCTTTTGTGGCTTTCTTTCCTGAAGTCCCAGACTGTCCTTCCTCAGTTCCTTCATCATCCTCATCCTCAGAACTCAACTACACAAGGAACACACAGTGTTTTAAACCAAAGGTGTTAAACATGCCCGGCCCACCCACCCCCTGGGCATAGCCTGAATCAGACTAAAATGCAATCAGTTAATATTTAACAAAGTAAATAAAAACACAACAGAACACAGATAACATTATGTAGTTTTCTAAATCAATATGCAAGCAGCCTGCAGGGATCCATGTGCTTCTATTTGAGCATCACAACACTGCTCTAAAATCAATTCAGGGGCAATATTGAGACAACAGATTAAAAAGAGTACCCCAAAACACAGACCGTGGATGAGGAGGAGCAGATAAACGACAGGAAATGAAGTCTGAGAGTGCCATCACCTTAAGTCACAGGGTAGGGGAGACAGTAACAAGAGGCTTCCCAAGGACCAAGGGGCCTCAGGGAGAGAGTTTGCAGTCACTTTACCTTGCTTATCATGTTGCTGGGACGAGGTTTAAAGCGAAGGGGGTCATTTTCACCTGAAATGAGAAACCCCAAAAAGGAAATGTTAGTTACCAGGTGAATGACTGGTCAAGTGACAATGAGCCTCTCCCCTCGCCCCTCACTCACTGAGGCTGCCTGTCACTGCTGTTTTCACCAGTTTGTCTATTTGATACTTGAGTTTTTGATCCAAAGGACGAAGCTTTTCCAAAACCTACAAAAGATCAAAGGATCACAGATTTGGAGTTGGAAGGACTCAAGGACAGTTTAATCCAATCCCCTCATTTAAGCAACAGGCCTAAGGTCATACAAGTGATGACAGAGGAAAGATTCACACTCAGTTCTTGGGATCAGACATCCAATGTTCTTTCTACCATACCATGTTGAGACCAGACTAAGCATCAAAAAGGAGGTGGGGGAAAATGAACAGAACTATGGTCCTCTTCCTTTAGCTCCTTTTCTGGGCATTATTACCAGGCACAGTATGGCTAGATGGCAGGGACCTGCTGCCACACACCACCTCAGGGTCCCGTCCCATACCGTTCGAATCTCCACCAGTCTCAGGACCGCAGGGTGTTCCTGAAGTGAACTTCCAGAAGCCTTGTCCAGGATGAGGTAGCTCAGGTCCATGAGGTACATGAGCAACAACTGGTCTTTCACCTCCAGTAAACTGAGGCCCTGAGGTGGGAAGGATTAGTAAAAGAAACATAGCCAGTTATAGCTTCTGAAGGAGGAAAGACAGACTCATTCCAAGTTGAAGTTCTTCCCCAATTGTGAAATACAAAATCTATTTGTCAGACCCATGGCTAAAAGATAGCTAAATATCTTAATACAATGCTGGGGACACATGAGAAAATCTACCACAGAAAGCAAGGAGAGTATATAAGAAAAGCAAAGCAAAAGTAGAAATAAACATAAACTCCAAAAATGAGATAGGAAATTTAAAAAAAGGGAGAAAAACGTAAGAACGGATGAAGGTAAGGTGAATTAGGAAGCGTTAATAATAAAGAGAATAAGGTAAGGAAAGCCACTAATTGGAGTCAGTCATCAACTAAAAATATTGGAGAAAAAAACCAAACAAGCAAAACCACTCTGACCCCAGTAACCCACTAAGGTTACGATGAACTGACTTCAACAAGTCCTGCTGCAGTCAGTATTCTTACTCTCCCTCCAACTCCTGAATTACTTATTGTTCACTGTACGAATGCAGTATTTTTCATATGCTGCCCTGCACTGTAGTCATTTATGTATGTCTTAGGTCTCCAACTAAATAAACCCTGATTATACTACGATGAACCCCAACCTCTCACAGCCCTAAACAGGGTTTTGCATATATCAGAAACACCACAAATATCTGCTGAATAAATAATTTAAACGGAAGTAACCCAGTTTAAGAAATGTGGTGACAGAAACCAAGTCAAGGTAGCATCGTCTTAAGGGCTGTGGTAGGTACCACAAGCAAAAACTCAACAAGCAAAGTGAACAGAACTTGGGGAAAGCCATGCTCAAATGCGGTTTCAAACAGAGAGAGAAGTGGCAAAGGAAGTCAGAAAACAACGTGGAAAAAATAAGAAAGAAAAGGAAATGAAAAAAGAAAAGGAAATGAAGAAAAGTCAGACCACTCCAAATGAGCACAGAAAGCAGCAAACAAAACAGGAGGTTCCTGGTCCCCAACAGCTCCTACTTTGTCTGTAGGGTAGGCTCCAGCCCGAACTTTCTTTGTCAGAGCTTGAACTTGTGAAGTTACAGCCACCACCTGCAAAAAAGACCATATGTAATAGGGAAAATCATCAACAATAGCTCCAGGGTTGGCTAAAAGGGGCTAAAAAGTACTTCCTGAAGCTCTATATGCTTCCTGACCTCCCAACATCCCAGGGTAGAGACAATTTCAGAGAGGTGTTAATGGGTAGAAAAGTTTTTGGTTGTGTAAAAAGAATCCTATCCTTAAAGAAGAGAAACCTTACCAAAATCTTACCAAAACACTGTGGCAAAAATTGAACCACAGGTGCCCTAACCAGTTCACATTCACATGGCACTTTTCACTCCACAAGGCACTGTTTCACACATAGCACAGTGCCTAGAACATGGTAGGAACAACCTACTAATCTGCATTTCTCACAGCTCACCCATGAGGTAGACAGTATAAGAATTATAACTTCTATCTCATAGATAAGGAAACTGGCTTTAAGAGATTAAATGACTAGCAAATACTGAGACCTACCAGAATATCAAGGGACTTGATGAAAAGAAATGCTAGGGAAGGTGGCCTAGCCCTACCAGATGTCAAATTGTATTACAAAGCAGCAATCATCAAAACCACTTGGTACTGGCTAAGAAATAGAGGGGTAGACCAGTGGAAGAGGTTAGGTACCCAAGACACAGTACTCAATAAATGTAGCACTCTACTGTTTGATAAACCCAAAGACTCTAGCTTCTGCGATAGGAACTCACTGTTTGACAAAAATTGCTGGGAAAACTCACTCAGTGTGGCAGAGACCAATGCCTGACACTATACACAATACACTGACACTATACAAGAATAAAGTTCAAATAGGTACATGATCTAGCTATAATGACTGATACTATAAACAAATTAGGGGAGCAAGGAATAGTATATTTGTCAGATTTATGGAGAATGGAAAAATTTTTGACCAAACAAGAGATAGAGAGCATTATGAAGTACAAAATGAGTCATTTTGACTACATTAAACTGAGAAGTTTTTGCACAAACCCAATGCAACCAAGATTAGGAGGGAAGCAGAAAACTGGGAAAAAATTTTGTAACTAGCATATGTGATAAAGGTCTCATTTCTAAAATATATAGAGAACTGAGTCAAATTTTCAAGAATACAAGTCATTCTCCAATTGATAAGTATATAAGAAATTAAAAGCTACTTATAGTCATGAAAAAATGCTCTAAATCACTATTGATAAGAGAGATGCAAATCAAAACACCTCTGAGATACCACATCACACCTCTCAGATTGGCAAACATGACAAAATAGGAAGATGATAAACGTTGGAGAGGAGCGGGAGAGCTGAAACGCTAATTCACTGTTGGTGGAGCTGTGAGCTGATCCAACCATTCTGGAGGGCAGTTTGGAACTATGCCCAAAGGGCTACAAAAATGTGCATACCCTTTGACCCAGCAATATTGCTTCTAGGACTCTATCCCAAAAAGATAATAGAAACAGGAAAGGGTCCCACATGTACAAAAATATTTATAGCCGCTCTTTGTGGTGGCCAAAAACTGGAAATCCAGGGGATGCCCATCAATTGGGGAATGGCTGAACAAGTTGTGGTACATGAATGTAATGGAATACCAATGTGTTATAAGAAGTGATGAACTAGCAGACTTCAGAGTAGCCTGGAAAGACTTACATGAACTCACGCTAAGTGAAAGGAGCAGAACCAAGAGAACTCTGTCCACAGCACAACAACAACAAGTGTTGAGAGGAATTTTTCCGGTAGACTTAGTCCTTCACAGCAATGCAAGGACCTAAAAAATTCCCAATAGACTCTTGAAGCAAAAATGCCTTCCACATCCAGAGAAAGAACTATAGAACTGGACTGCAGAATGAAGGAAACCATTTTCTCTTGTGTTATGTTTTATTTTATGGCTTCTCCCATTCATTTTCATCCTCCTATGAGCAACATGACTAAGGTGAAAACATATTTAATAAGAATGTACATGTAGAGTCTATATAAGATTGCAGTCACCTCAGAGAGGGAGTGGGGAGGAAGCGGGAAAGAAGGGAGAAGAAGGGGGAAAAAAATCTAAGATATACAGAAGTGAGTGTAGAAATCTGAAAACAAATAAAATAATTTTTAAAAAATACTGGGAATCCGAACACAGGACATTGACAACAAATATAATAAAAGAACACTGGACTGGGATTGGGAAACCAAATTATAATGTAGTTCTGCCACGAACTTGACTAAGTGATTAACCCTAAGTCTCAGTTCCTTATACATAGAGTGAAGGAGTTGGCCATCACTACTAAGTTCCTTTCAGCTCTAAAACTTTCTACAAGCACCTACAAACCTAAATTAGCCACGCACTCATCAAGCCACTCAGCTTCTCAAATGCCTATCCAACCACAAGACACCCTACTCAACCAACTCCAGTGGCTTCCTAGAGCCTCTAAGATAAAAATACAAACTTCTCTGTGTAACTTCTAAAGACCTATAAAAACTTGGCCCCAACCTATCTTTCAAACCTGTTATTTCCCCTCTCTCTGCAATCCAGTCTTCCCTCTGGCAGCCTGTCCCCCTGCCATCACCTTGCACTTTTCTAGTGCTGATCCAGAGTTTCTGTCTTGCTTTAAAATGCAGTTCCACCGCACCCTTCCGCATGAGGCTTTTTCCGATACTACCAACTGTTGGTGCCCTCCCTGTCGAACTACCTTCTATTTGACTCCATACCTTCGTATTTATTAACGTTGTATTTCTGTGGCATATATTTTTACACCTACATATATGATCTTGTCCTAATTAAACCGTAAGCTCAGAGCAAGTAGACTGCTTCAGTCTTCGAACCGGGATGCCCAGTGGTATGCTTGAAAAACACCGGATTGATCACCCTTACACCTGGCTGTTGAGCAGAAAGTGCAGACAGAACACCCAGAACAACTGAGTGGCCCTTGCTCACCTGCTCCTGGAGGTTCTCCAGCAGAGCCAGCGCCAGCGGCAGGTCCGACTCCAGCACCTCCTGCAAGGGGGTAGGAAGGGAAAAGCGATCAGGGCCCCCTCCCCCCAAGCCCCCCGGACGATCCCTCCGGGCGCAAGGCTTTGTCCCTGACTCCAGACCTGCCCCTACGGGACGGGTCACCCCAACTGGGAAGGCCTCGTGCTCCTGACCGCTGACCAGGGGGTGCTCCCAAGCCGGGAGCTGACAGAGGCGCCCCAAGTTCAAGGCGCTGCCTTCCTCCACTTCCTGCCCCCCAGTCACCCCAGGTGACCATGCCTGATGGACAGGTGGTCTCCCCTGCACCCCAAAACTCAAAGAACTTGCAAAGGAACCCCCTGCTGCCGGCTGGGCACATAACCCTGGGTCAAGCTGGGGGGGGGCACTTTAGACAGAGAAGGGTCATTGGGCAAGGATCAGCAGGGGGCTGAGGGGGCACCTGGGCCACGACGGGGGTGGGGAGGACTCTGGGGGGGGCAGAGGGGCACCTGGACCACGACGGGGGTGGGGAGGACTCTGGGGGGGGGCAGAGGGGCACCTGGACCACGACGGGGGTGGGGAGGACTCTGGGGGGGGGCAGAGGGGCACCTGGACCACGACGGGGGGGGGGGAGGACTCTCGGGGCGGGGGCAGAGGGGCACCTGGACCACGACGGGGGGTGGGGAGGACTCTGGGGGGGCAGAGGGGCACCTGGACCACGACGGGGGTGGGGAGGACTCTCGGGGGGGGGGCAGAGGGGCACGTGGACCACGGTGGGGGAGGGACGAACCCTTGACCTAGGCTCCCATCCCCTTCTCGCCCCTCAGCCCCAGGCCCACTCCAAGCCCGACCTGGGGTCCGATCGTCCCTGGGCTTGCCCGGGCATCGTCGCTTCAAGACCACCACTCCCAGACCCCCTCGTTAACCGAAGCCCGTACTCCCGAGAGCAGGAGCCGGGGTTCCTAGCAAAGGCCCCTTCCCCGCGGCCCCTCTACCCCAGGGCCCCGGCTTCCTAGAGCCGCGGCGCGCCCACTTCGCCGCGAGGGTCCGCTCCTCCTGGATGCCATCCCGGTCCGCAGTCCGGAGTCAAGAAAAGGGCTCGCGCCCCTGCGGCTGGACGCGACAGAAAACCCCACGCGACACTCACCGACGCCGCCATCTTGAGAGCGTCGCTTCCCCCCTCCCCACGTCCAATCAGACCCAGACGGCCGCACAGCTGATTTCCGCCCGTAGGAGACGGGGAGGCTTTAGAACCAATCAACAGCTGTCCTCGCTGAGCGCCAACCAATAAGGATACGAGGTACAATGTCACGCCCCAAAGGAGAGGGATGGATCCAGCCAATGGAATGGAGCGATGAGTGACGCCCTCAGAGAATCGGGAGGCGGAGATAGGGCCCGGCTGAGGGAGAGAGAGGCTAATTGATAGGTCAGAACAACCAATAGATAGCGAAGAGAAGGCGGGGCACGAAATCCGGAACAACCAATGAAAAACCGTAGAAACAAGCGATTGACGGGGTGGTGAACCCTCTGGGAAACGGAAAGGAAGAACTGCGGCTGAGCTCGGGGACCCAGAATGCTTTTCGCTGCCCTCCCTTCGGCTCGCCGGCGTGTTCCTCTCGCCGTTGGGTGTCGCTGTGGCCTAGGCCCAGCTTGTGGGCCCGCCTCTTCCCGGAGACGCTGCCCGCGGCCGGGCCGCTGGGGCTTTGTTTCTGGGCTGCGGCGGAGCGAGGGACGCGCGAAGGGCAGCCGCGTGCCCGCTGGGGAGACGGCGCGGGGACAAAGGTGGACCAGCGGCTCCTCTCCTCCGCCGGGCGCTAGGGGGCGCGCTGGGAGTCCGAGAGTCCCAGGTTCAAACCCAGCCCCAGACGAGGTGACCCCTCCACCTGCGGATCGTGCAGCGCCATGCCCCGCCCCCAGGGTCGTGGGGTCGTGTGGCTTCTTGATGGATGCTTGCTTCCTTAAGTTACCAAGGGGACACCCAGGATTCCTCAGGAGATGGGACAGGGAGAGCAGGGATTGGGGTGGAGCTGCTGCGGAAAGGCAAAGGCCCGGCATCCTCCGTCCTCCTGTCGGGCAGCCCTGCAGTAAGTAAGGGCCGACCGTGGCTTTGGGCAACCCCGCCCGGGCGTGAGGTGGCTCTCTGGCATGCGGCGCCATCTGCTGTTTCTCTGCCGAACTGCATCTGTTGGGCGGCCACGTGCCCTCCAGAGCGGATCCCAGTACAGGAGAAATCGTGAATGTGGTGGCTGAGCCCGCTGCCCTTGGCGTAGGCTCTCCAGGGCTGTCCACGTGGGTCGAGGCACTTAAGTGCCAGGGCGTTGGAAGGCTCGGAAAGAAAGCGGGGGAGAGAAGAGGTGTCAGCTGCAGGCCACGTGGAAGGTCGGCCAGTGCTGACCACTGTCCTGTGTCTATGACACCTGGACGGTTTATCAGCACCGGTCGGGAAAACTGAACCGCTTCCGTTTGAATTCTCTCAGGAAGGTCCTGAAGATTACCTGGCGATATAAGATGCCAGACTCTGAGGGCCCCTTTAGGGCTGAAATACGGAGCATTCCAATTCTGTTGCAGAAGAGATCACCTCCAATGGGCTGGCCACATGGTTTGAATGCCAAACACACATTTACCCAAAAGACTATATTTTACAAAGAACTCACATGGTGGTCAGAAGAAACAGTATAAGGAGACTCAAAGTATCTCCGAAGAACTCTAGTGAGATGTGAGACATGGGAAATGCTGACTTGGGGCAGTCCAACATGGCATGCCCACATAAAAGAAGGATCTGTACTGCATGAGCAAAGTAGAATTGTAGAAGTACAAAGGAAACATAAGCTCTGCAAATCTAGAATCATTTCTACTCTAAGTGTTCTAATGGACCACTTGTGCCCCATCTGTGGTAGTGACTTCCAATCATAATGGTCAGATCAGCCACAGTCAAACACCTGGTACACTGACTCCAACATTGTGATGTCATTGGTCTTCCTCAGAAGACAAGGACAAACATAACTTTAGGAGATTAACACTCCAATTACTCATCTGCAGTCACTCCTCATATGCCCAGTTGGCATTTCTCATTTCAAATCTGTTGGATCACTTTGCTTCCCTTTCTGTAGTATCTACTCTAGGATCATCTGATTATTTGGGATGGTGGTGAGAAAATTCTTTTCAACTACCTTCATGGAGTTTAGAACACTGCATAATCCCCTTACATTCCACATATCAAAACTGGAGGGATAACACAGATCTAACAACCTTTGACTTACATGCTTGTAAGTTCACAGTAATCAGTGCTTTCCCTGCATAAATGTTATATTATTCCACTCAAAATATCTGGTTATATTACTAAAAAATTTTGCTCTTGCCAGAGAAGGGAGGCAGAACTGCCAAGTACTAATACTCTTGGGGAGATGAACTCCCAAACGTTGAGCTCCCTTCCATATTCTAAGTCTCGCAGTGCCTTACCATCAACTTTTTTTAAAAAAATTTTTAAGCTCTTTTTTATGTTTCTGTCACTTTTCAATCACTCAACCCCCATAGAACCTTTCTTTGTATCAAAAAAGCGCAGTCAAACAAAACAAATGAACACATTGGCCATGTCTGAAAATACATGTTTCATTCTTTACCTATTAAAAGAGAGAAATGGGAATCTCATCTGGTTCTTGTGACTCCAAATTTATTGCTGTCCCTTTGCCTCACCCTCCTCCCTCTCTTCCTCCCCTCTTTCTTTCCATCTCCCTTTCCCCTAATCTTCTCCTGTCTGCGCTCTTGATGCCACATCTTCAGGTCCTCCAAAGTCATGATTGGCGCCAAATCAATGAGTCACAAAGTCTTTTATTGATTTCCTTCCCATTATTGGGCTCATCATGACCACGTGATTGTTCTCATAGTTCTTCTTACTTAACTCTCTATCAATTCTTATATATCTTCTCGAGTTTCTCTGAAATCTCTATATTAGTCATTTCTTAAGACGTAATTACATTCCAATACATTTGAATAACCCCATTTGTCCAGCTGTTGTTCAATCCTAGAGTACCCATTTTCCTTCTTTACTAATACAAAAAGTGCACTCTAAATATTTGTTTGTAAATGCTATCATTCTCTCTGTCTTTTGCCTTCTTGGGTTATATGCCTAGTATTGGTACCTCTAGAAAAAAATTATCGACTATTGGATAACTTTTATGCACTATTTCATGTAATTATGTACTATTTGATAACATTTTGTTTTAAAACTTTTCCGGAATCATTGGACCCATTGATAGCTCCACTATAATTTTATTAGTGTGCCCTTATTCCCTCCAACATTTGCCATTTTTGCTTTTCTTTCACCTTTTCCAATTTGATGGGCATGAAGCAAAACCTCAGAATTGTTTTGACTTGCATTTCTTTTATTATTACTGATTTGGAACTTTCCTACAACTGTAGTACACATTTCTTCTTTCAAAAACTGTATCTTTAACAACTTATCCATAGGAAAATGCCTCTAATTCTTACAGATTTGCATATATTTCCTGTAGACTTTGGGTATTAGGGCTTTATCAATAACATTTGCTGCAAAGATTTTCCCCAAATGACTGCTTCTCTTTCCACTTAACCTTCTATGACCAATTCTTATTTACCCCTTATTTTGTTAATAATTATTTCTCTATCCATAGCTGTGCAAGGTATCTCTATTTTCCTCTTAATTTTTTTTTAGTGATGTGACTTTTTATGTTTAAGTCCTTTTGAAACTTATTATCATAACACAGGATATAAGATGTTGGTCTTTCACAACCAAATTCCCTCATTCAGTCTCTGCCTTCTGTATAAACCCTGTCTTCTCTATGTTTGAGCCTTGAGTTGCTAGGCATCTCACATATAGTAATAGCCAGTTGTTTTGTCTACCATATCCTACTGTCTAAATCTATTGGGATATGTGATTGTCTCCTATTTTTCATTCCTTCTTCCCATTTTACCCAGATTCCTGCTGTCCTCCATCTTTAATCACCCTTTATTCCAATTCACACTATTAATCTAGGATACACAATTTGTTCTGTAAAGTCAAGAGACTGAATTCAAAGCTAACACAGTCTAGGACTAAGGAAATCAAGTGGGGTATAGGAATAGAGAGCAGGATGAGAGTGGAAGCAGATCAGCAGAACTGAAGTGTAGAGAAAAGATCAATTGTTTGATGAGACTTTTGCCTTGGGGCAGTGATGTCAAACTCAAATAGAAATGATACCTACAGATCACAGGTGGACTTATAGGTTAACATTATTTTTGTTGTATTGCGTTTTAATTTATTTTTGTTAAATGTTTCTCAATTATATTCTAATTTAGTTCTGCTACACTTGGGCATTTTACTTGCTCCCCTACTCCCTGCCCCCAGACCTGTCCACCTTAAGCACACACCTCTGCCCTAGGGTACTGAATTTAGAAAGCCCTGACAGTACTAAACAGCAGTGTAGAAACAAATGAGGTTAGCCCCTAGTTAGCAGGAGTAATTAGTTAAATGGAAAGCTGTCAGATGACTTGTTTCCTCACTTTCCCCATCCCTGACTCTACCCACCTTCTCTTTCTACTCCTAATGTGGCCTTCTTAGCAGTGACTTAAAATGTCATCTGTTCCCCTTTCATAAGAAGTATACTGCCCTGGGAAGAAGAAAACCCATGGAATATAAAAGATGTTAAAATTGTAAGGTAATGATGGTCCCCATTCAAGACCAGAATCAATCAAACATGGTAGCATAATATTTGAGGTATCCACACACACCAACTACTAGCTGACTCCAAGCTGAAAAAAAAAACAAAAAAAACTTCTGGGAAAACTGAAAATAGGTCTGGTAGAAATTAGGTTAGACCAGCATCTTATATTACATGTCATGGTAGATGGGTACATGGCCCAAATATTTAAAAATTAAATGATTTTTAAAATTAAAAGAAAATGAAAAGGGGTACCACATACAACTGTAGCTGTGGGAAGATTGCTTAAAGGTGATTATAAAAGGCAAAATGTGCCATTTTGATTGTATAAAATTGAAAAGATTTTGCATGAATAAAATCAATGTGAAAAATTAGAAGAGGAGGGGTTAGGACATAGCAAATTTGTTTATTATAACAAATATCTGATACATATATATTATATGTCTGTAAATATATATGTCTATTTTATATATATATATATATGATAAGTAAGATATATGCTGCTGTTCCATCATTCCTCAATTGTGTCCGACTCTTCGTGACTCCATTTGGGGTTTTCACGATAAAGATACTAGAATGGTTTGCCATTTCCTTCTCAAGTTCATTTTACCAATGAGGAAACTGAGGTAAGAAGGGTTAACTGGTTTGCCCAGAATCACTCAGCTAATAAGTGGCTAAGGTCAGATTTGAACTCAGGAAGAGGAGTCTTTCTGACTTCAGGCCCCACACTCTTTCCACTGCACACTTGGCAGTTGTTACGAGTCATTTCCTAATAGAGAATTGGTCAAAAGAGTTGAACAAATAAAAAGGAATTACATTAGCCATATGAAAGATTGTTCCAAATCACCAATGATAAGGGAAATGCAAATCAAAGCAACCAAAGCTCTATCTTATACCCAACACATTTTCAAATTGACAAAAGAAAGAAATAGCTAATGATTGAAGAGCCTGCAGGAAGACAGGAACACTAACATACCATTGGTGGGTGTCTCAAATTGGTCGAATAATTCTGCAAAGCAATTTGGAACCAGAGATGTCACTTCTAGGCATGTATTTCATCACTTGGGGGTGGGCTAAACAAATTTTGGTACATGAATATAATGGAATATTGCAGCACCATAAGTGTGTTCATAACAAGGAATGTAAAGAATTCAGAGGAGCATGGGAAGACTTGTATGTGAGAACCAGGGAAACAATCTACACAGTGACTGAAGCAAGAAAAATAGAGTATCAACAATGAAAAAAAACCTTGAAATTGAATACTTTGTAATGATAATGACCAAGTTTGTTCCGAAAGAACAGATGAGAATAGGAGATTTTCAAAACAAGTAAGTCAAGATATATGGAAGAATGCTCCAAATAAATAATAAGAATGTAAATATATAATACATATAATATATGAAAATATAAGTTAGAATAGCTCTGAGGTTTTACCACATACCCATCAGATTGGCAAAAGTAATAAAAGATAACAGTAAATGTTGGAAGAGATGTAGCAAGACATACATACTAATGCACTGTGGGTGGAGCTATGGATTGGTCAAGCCAGTCTGGAAAATAATTTGGAATTATATCCCCAAAGTCACTAAACTGCATGGATTCTTTCACATGGTCATGTTACTCCAGGGGAACATACCCCAAAAGAGGTCAAAAAACAAGGGAAATAATACACAATTTTTTTTTATACTTTTTGTGGTAACAAACAACTGTAAAGGTGGTAGCCATCAATTGGGAGAATCATTAAATAAAGTATGATTTATGAATGTAATGTAAGATTATTATGACATAAATGATTAATATTAAGAATTCAGAGGAACTTGGAAGATATATATGGATATAGGAAAAAATAAACAGAACCAGAACAGATTACCTGATGACCACCATAATAGTGAAGCTAGGTGGCACAGCTGACAGAGAACTGACCTGGAATCAGGAAAACCTGAGTTCATGGCGGGCCTAAGAAACTTACTGTGTGGTTCTGGGCAGGTCTCTGTGGCTCAGTTTCCTCTTCTGTAAAACAAGGTTAATAAAATTGGGCACTTCTCAATGTTGCTGTGAGAATCAGTTGAGATAGTATTGTAAAGCATGTTGCCAGCGTCAAAGCACTATACAAATGCTAGCTATCATCATTATTATTATTAATAAAGAAAAAAAGTTTAAAAATCTTCAGATCTCTGATGGATTCATTTCCTATCACAATTTCAGAGAACTGGTGATGAAACTTACCTCCCACCTGTTTACAAAGAGGTGATGCAAAAGAGGTTTGGAATGAGATTTATACTTTTAGACATAGTGAGTTAATTTGTTTTGCTCGACTATACTTATTTATTACAGGTGGAGAGGAGTTGGCGGGAAATAAAAGGTACCAAAAAAAGAATATCAATAACATTAAATTACATAAGAAAAAAAATCAAGTTCAAGAGGGGAAACAAATTAACTAGACAATCTAGTTACCAACTGATTAAATTTAATATACCCTTTTAAAAGCAAACATAATTTCACACTTATATGTCATCTTCTTTCCTGTCCTTTGTATGTTTGAATGTTTCTGATTTTTAATGATTATTAAGTTTATAATAATAAAAATTTTCAAATATGACAGTAACTGAAATAAAAACATCTGGAAACAATGAAGGAAAAGAGGTTGATCTTGAGTGTATATCAAGGAGAACTTTTAGTTTTATTGGACTTTCCAAAACTTTGACAAGAGAAGAACTTGCCCACTGTATTTCAGGAAAAAAAATTACAGATATATTAAAAAAGTGAGCCAGCATGCAAATAGATGTAATTCATAGGAAGCCAAACATGAGAACCTCCAAATTCAACTAATCAGATACATTATCCCTGAGCTTCAAGACTACAGTGACAAGGAGATAAATTCAGCAAGGAATCAATCAAAAAAATGTACACTAAAAACATCTATTTAGATTTTACCATTTTTCCCTTAAAAATGTGAAAAGACAGAAAAGGGTAGAATATAACTCATTGAAAGCTGAGGAATTGTGTGTTTTATCCCCAAACTGGTTTCTTAGGAAAGTTAAATATTATTTTTAAAAAAACCAAAATGGGGGAGGAGCCAAAATGGCGGAGTAGAAAGACTCACATATGCTAGCTCCGAATCCACAGCCCATAAATTTCCTGTAAAAAGAACTCCCCAAAAATTCTGGAGCAGTGGAAGCCACACAGCAATGCAGTGGAGGAGATTTCCATTCCAGAGAGCCCTGAAAAACCAACCTCAAAGGTCCCTTGCGCACCGGACAGCGGAGCCCAGCCCTGCCCACGTGGCCCCAAGAGGAGCAGATCCGAGCACGCTTCAGGGATGGAACCTCTGGCGGCTATGAAGGTCCCTCCACCCACAGGCGCTACAGGTCAGTGAGAGAGACTTCTGGGCTGGCCAAGAGGGGAGCGGGGTGTCTCCATAACTCAGGCCCCCTCGGGAGGCAGTGGTGGAGGCAGCGGCAGAGGCAGTGGCAGCCAGGAGCTCCTGGAGCAGACAAGACCTCAGATCCATTACTGAAGGTGTCTGCATAAACCCCCTGAGGGAACTGAGCCTGGGAGGTGGCCCTGCCCCCACCCGAGCACCAGAACTTAAGCTCACATTGAATAGCAGCTGCGCCCGCCACAGAAAGCCCTGAGGCTAGGGAGTAGCATTTGAATCTCAGACCCCAAGCACTAGCTGGGAGGATCTAGGCAGGGGTGGAGAGGAATATCAGAAATCAAGTAACTGGCTGGGAAAATGCCCAGAAAAGGGAAGAAAAATAAGACTATAGAAGGTTATTTTCTTGGTGAACAGATATTTCCTCCTTTCCTTTCAGATGAGGAAGAACAATGCTTACTATCAGGTAAAGACATAGAACTCAAGGCCTCTGTATCCCAAACATCTGAAATAGATATCCAATGGGCTCGGGCCATGGAAGAGCTCAAAAAGGATTTTGAAAATCAAGTTAGACAGGTGGAGGAAAAACTGGGAAGAGAAATGAGAGAGATGCAAGAAAAGCATGAAAAACAGGTCAATACCTTGCTAAAGGAGACACAAAAAAAATGCTGAAGAAAATAACACCTTGAAAAATAGGCTCACTCAATTGGCAAAAGAGGTCCAAAAAGCCAATGAGGAGAAGAATGCTTTCAAAAGAAGAATTAGCCAAATGAAAAAAGAGGTTCAAAAGCTCACTGAAGAAAATAGTGCTCTCAAAATTAGAATGGAACAGATGGAGGCTAATGACTTTCTGAGAAACCAAGAAATCACAAAACAAAACCAAAAGAATGAAAAAATGGAAGAGAATGTGAAATATCTCATTGGAAAAACAACTGACCTGGAAAATAGATCCAGGAGAGACAATTTTAAAATTATGGGACTACCTGAAAGCCATGATCAAAAAAAGAGCCTAGACATCATCTTTCATGAAATTATCAAGGAAAACTGCCCTGATATTCTAGAACCACAGGACAAAATAAGTATTGAAGGAATCCATCTATCACCTCCTGAAAGAGATCCAAAAAGAGAAACTCCTAGGAACATTATGGCCAAATTCCAGAATTCCCAGGTCAAGGAGAAAATATTGCAAGCAGCTAGAAAGAAACAATTCCAGGATTGTGGAAATACAATCAGGATAACAGAAGATCTAGCAGTTTCTCCATTAAGGGATTGAAGGGCATGGAATAGGATATTCCAGAAGTCAAAGAAACTAGGACCAAAGCCAAGAATCACCTACCCAGCTAAACTGAGTATAATACTTCAGGGGAAAATATGGTCTTTCAATGAAACAGAGGACTTTCAAGCATTCTTGATGAAAAGACCAGAGCTGAAAAGAAAATTTGACCTTCAAACACAAGAATGAGAAGAAGCATGAAAAAGCAAAAAGCAAAGAGAAGTCATGAGGGACTTACCAAAGGTGAACTGTTTACATTCCCACATGGAAAGACAATATTTGTAACTCTTAAAACTTTTCAGTATCTGGGTAGTTGGTGGGACTACACACACACACACACACACACACACACACACATACACGCACACACACACATGCACACATGCACACACACGTACACATGTGCATGCACACACACATACACACATGCACGCACACACAGAGACAGAGAGCACAGAGTGAATTGAACAGGATGGGACCATATCTTAAAAGAAATTAAGGTAAACAGTGAGAGAGAAAGGTAGTGGGAGGAGAGAGGGTGAAATGGAATGGGGTAAATTATCTCTCATAGAATAGGCAAGCAGGAGACTTTTTAGTGGAGGGAAAAAGAGGAGAGCTGAGAAAAAAACATGAAGTTTACTCTCATCACATTCGACTAAAAGAAGGAATAAAATGCACACTTATTTTGGTATGAAAACCTATCTTACAATACAGGAAAGTGGGAGAGGAGGAGATAAGCAGAGTAGGGGGAATGATGGAAGGGAGGGCAATGGGAGGAGGGAGCAATTCGAAGTCAACACTCGGGGAGGGACAGGATCAAAAGGCAGAATAGAAACAATGGGGGGCAGAATAGGATGGAGGGAAATACAGTTAGTCTTACATAACACGAGTATTATGGAAGTCATTTGCAAAACTACACAGATATGGCCTATATTGAATTGCCTGCCTTTCCAAAGGGAATGGGTGGGGAGGGAGGTTTGGGGAGAATTTGGAACTCAAAGTTTTAGGAATAACTGTCGAGTATTGTTCTTGCTACTAGGAAATAAGAAATACAGTTAATGGGGAATAGAAAGTCATCTGGCCCTACAGGACAAAAGAGAAGATGGGGACAAGAGAAGGGAGGGATGATAGAAGAGAAGGCAGATTGGTGACAGGGAAAATTAGAATGTTCGGTGTATTGGGGTGGGGGGAGGGGACAAATGGGTAGAAAATTTGGAACCCAAAATTTTGTGAAAATGAATGTAAAAAGTTAAATAAATAAATTTATATTAAAAAAAACCCCAAATGACAGTAATTTAAACGTCAAGATGACTTTGAAAAATTCATATTGAAAAGACCCAATCTCAGAGGAGTTTTAGATTAGGAAAACAATAGGAGTAATAAAGGTTTTTAAATGACTTATGGACTAGAGAGAATAAAATGGAGAGCCTCTGGAATATAGCTGTCACTAGGTTGAAATAATGATTGTAATCTCTATATGTAAAGGTAAAGATAGAAAGGGAGATTAGAAAATATGCCCTGACTTTCAAGTATTTCGGTATCCACAGAGAAAGGACTGATACTATGGCTGAATATCATGAACTTGTCTTGAGTTCCGTAAGCACCTACCTCACTATCTTGGAAATTTCACCTGGGCTTAATCTGGGGTTTTAAATATAAAAGAATCATGTGCATATAATATTTCCTAAATTCATTACATTTGGCTTCATAATTTTGTAATATATATTATATGTATATTAATTTATTAATATAATAAATTCATCCGGAATTTACTCCAGGAAAATCTTTTAAAAATCCAAAAACCTTGCATATGATTAGTTATGATTACTTTCTGTTATGATTCTTGACTCAGTAATTGAATATAGGAAATGGAGAGAAAGAAATCGAATAGCAAAATAAGTCATTGAAAAGAATATTACAAATAAAGAATAGGAGAAAAATAGGCAGGAGAATAGGGAAAGGTGGTAGAAGGAAGAGTGCAATCCCAGAACAAAATTTCTATCTTAAATGAATAGGATATGTATGTCAAATTTTCAGACAATTTAGGTATTAACAGTATAATTTGTAGAACCTTTATTGCTAGATTTGGAGACAGATTTGTACTGGTTAAGTAAGGAAGATTGTATTTGCTTTTGACAAAGCAAATTCTTTTTAAAATAATTGTAGAGATTAAGTCAAATGTAATAATTGTACTTTTAGTATAAATGGATTTACTTTCTCTATAAAAAGAAGTGAAAGGATTCAATATTTCTCTGTTCTTGAGCTCCTTACTTCCTCTTGGAAGTCTAGAGCATATTGATAGTGATTATATACAGTTTTCAAAAAGTCAGCTTTTTTGAGACTATATTAAAAACTCTGCTCCTATAGAAAGCATTCCTGGATTAACACTACTCCTTTCTGATCTCTCCTTTAATGTGTCTCCCTTCTCGATGAAAAGAGATAAATACAAGCTCCTAGATATCATTGAGGCTTAATGTGATTGGTCTTATGACATGAGTATGGCAATGTAAAAGAATAATGTATTGAAAAAGAGTGACAAAGTAGAGTTGCACAGGTAGACCCCTCATAAAGTTGCCTAGCCAAAATAATTTTTAATAACATAAGTAATATAATCAAATCTTGTTTTAAAGTTGTTAAATACAACTATAGCATCATTCAGTCTGTGGTCCATTTATGGCATCCATAGCATTATTTCCTCAGTGCTAAGTGTTCCTTTTAATGTCATTTTCCTCAAAATTGTGTTTCTGTGGAACCAATGAATAACATTAAGTGTAACTATATGCCAGGATAATATATCTATGGAGGTAGATGGCATAGAAGATAAGAGTGCTGGGTCTGGAGTCAGGAAGAATTGAATTTAAACCCAGCTCCACACTGTCTGATTCTTGGCAAGTCACCTAACCTCTGCTTGTCTTTGTTTCCTTAACTGTAAAATGGGAATAGTAACAGCATGTACCTTGCAAGGTTGTTGTGAATATCATATGAGAAAAAGCACTGGAACACAAGAAATCACATAAACGTTTATTCCCTTCCCTAGAAATCCATAAGCCTGAGCAGGGGAGAGGTTGGAGAAAGAAGGAGAAATAAATAAATAATATCATGAATATCACAATAGAAGTATACTGCAAACCACTTAACCAAATGGTAAAAATTGAAGGTAATTCCTGATGTAGATTACAAAACTCTAATTTTAAAAAAAGACACTTGAAAAGAGAATTACTAACTTACAACTGAAGCTTTAAAACCTTAGCAAAACAGTGAAATGGAAGAAACTGAACTGGAAAAAAAATAATATAGCAAGAAAGACTAAAGCAAAGTAAAAAAATCTCCTAGATAACTGACCTAGAGAATAGAGCACAAAGATATAATTTGAAAAATTATTAGCCCTCCAGAAAAATGTGATGGAAAAAAACTCTGAAAGGATCTAGAAATCATTTTTAATTAACTAGAAGTTTTGGAATCAAAGGGCAAAGTACAATTTAATAAATTCCACAGGTCACTACCAGAAAGGAAATCCATGTTTAACTTATTCAGAAATGCAATTGTCAAGCTCCAGAGCTCCCAAATCAAAGAAAAGTTATTGAAAGTGGCCAGAAAGAAACACATCACATATAAAGAAATTTCAGTTAGAATCATGAAAGACTCTGGATTAGCAACAAAAAAGAAAATATTGGGATATGATATAGCAAAAGAACAATAAAAAATGAACTCAAAAAAATAAGTATAATCCTAGGGAAGGAATGAATTTTTAATACAATTGAAGTCTTCTAAGTATTTATGTTGGAAAAAAAAATCTAGCTGGCAGAATCTTTGTCATGAAACCCAACAGATAAAAGACACCTAAATCTGAACAGTTCAAAAATACTATGATGTTACAGTATGAATATTCTGAAAGGATACAACATTGTTATCATTTCAGAGTCCTCTTCTCCCTAAGAATTAATGGGAGAACATTGAGAGAGAGAGAAACTTCTTGTAAGTGGGATGACATAGGTGAGTGTGGAGAACCTTATAAACATCAATCTCATAAGCATCGCTATCTCTAGCCGTGCAGGACAATGATAAAAATAAATACAGTAGAAATACAATAAATGTAGAAATATAAAAAGCAAGGGTTCTGTTTTTATTTAAATATTTATTTTCAGTTTTCAACATTCATTTCCATAAGTTTTAAATTTTCTCCCCTACCTCCCCAAGACAGCATGTAATCCAATATGATCTCTGCATATACATTCCTGTGAAACACATTTTCACATTAGTCATGTTGCATAGAAGAATTATAATGAATGGGTGAAACCATGAGAAAGAAAACAAAACAAACAAAAGAGGAAAGAATCTGCCTCACTCTGCAATCCAACTCTATAGTTCTTTCTCTGGATGTGGATGGCGTTTTCCATCCAGTTTTAGGTCCTTGAATTGCTAAGAAGGGCTATGTCTATCAAATTCAGTCCTCACACACTGTGGCTATTACTGTACACAGTGTTTTCCTGCTTCTGCTCACTTCACTCAGCATCAGTGCATATAAGTCTTTCCAGGTTTTTCTGAAGTCTGCCTGCTCATCGTTTCTTATAGCACAACAGTATATTCCATTACATTCATATACCACAACTGGTTCCCCAATTGATGGGCATCCCCTCTATTTCCGGTTCTTGGCCACCACAAAGAGAGCTGCTATAAATATCTTTGTACATGTGGGTCTTTTTCCCATTTTTATGATCTCCTTGGGATATAGCCCTAAAAGTGATATTGCTGGATCAAAAAAAAAAATTGCTTTATGCACAGCAATATCCTTTGGGGTATTGCCTTTGGCATATATGGATATATGCCTTTAGGCATAGTTCCAAATTAAAAGCAAGGGTTCTTAATCAGAAATTATTAGTGGGATGGTCATGAGTATATCAATAATACTGAAGAGATATTAACTGGTACTAAGTGATTGATATGGGGACCCAGGGGAAAGGTCATACCAGAATGGGGGCTCAATCCCATAACATTAGAGAAAATGAATTGGCAGCTAGCTGGGACAATGGATCACTTACCATGCCTGGAGTCAGGAAGACCTGAATTCAAACTCAGCCTCAGACACTTACTAGCTGTGTGACCCTGGGTGAATCACATAACCTGGTTTCTTAACCTGTTTCTCAGATTTCTTACCCGTAAAATGGGAAAAATAATAGCATCTACCTCCCAGAGCTGTTATAAGGATCAAGCGAGATAATAATAATTGTAAAGTACTTAGCATAGTGCCTGGCACAAAGTAAGTGTCACATAAAGGCTGGCTATCATAATCATCATCCCTATTATCAAAAAACTCTCAGGGTTTTCTCTAGAATAAGGATGGGGAACTTGTGACCTTCTAGGTCCTTGGGTGTGGCCTTTTGACTGAGTCCAAGTTTGGATTCAGTCAAAGGGCCATACTTGAGGACCTAGGGGGCCACATGTGGCCTCAAGGACAAAGCTTCCCCACCCCTGCTCTAGAACATTGAGAGGGAGATGCAGCTACCCTCTGGTGACCCAACTTGCCAGTTCAAGTGTCAGCTGTAATAAGAACCCACAGAATTTATGTAGGCTCAGTCAAAAAAAAAAAAAAAAAAAAGGTCAGTATTTTAAACCTGATACCACAATAATTCTGAATGGATAAATGATCAAAACATTAAAAGCCACACCATAAAAATTAGAGAATAGTAAACTAGATCTTTCATAATTATGAACAAAGGGAGAATTTGTAACTGAATGAGAGATAGAAGAGATGATAACGGATAATGTGATTATATGTAATTTAAAAGTTTTGTACAAATAGAATCAATGCAACCAGAATGAGAAGAAAAGTTATAGGCTGGGCAAAATATTTGCATCCAATCTATCTCCTTGTAATATCCAAAATGTATGGGAAATTGGCATCAATATACAAGATCAAGAGTCAGACAAATAGAAACAGACAAGTAGTCCAAAGAGATGATGGCATAGTAGATAAAGAGCTGGGTTTAGAGATAGGGTGACCTGAGTTCAAATCCTTCCTTGGACAGGATAAACCTTCCTACTGATTGTATCACCTTTGGCAAGACACAATCTTTCTGTGGATCGGTTTTCTCATCTGCAAAAATGAGGGGGTTGGAGTCAATGATTTCTGAGGATGCTTGCAGCTCTAAATCTATGTTCTTGTGAACAATATTCAAAAGAAGAAATATAAAATATCAATAACTATCTGAAAATGTTTTAAAATAAATATCAGAAAACGTAAATTAAAGCAACCCATTGGAGTATACCAAACAGTCTCATACCCATAGAAATAGCAAAGATTCTTAAAGATGGGAAAACATCATTTTTGGAGGAGCTTTGAGTAGACAGGCATGCTAATCCATGGCTGGTGAAGTTGTCAATCAATTCAACTGTTCTGGAAAACAATTTGGAATCATGCAAGAAAAGTTACCCAATTCTTCATACTCTTTGACCCAGAAGATCTCACTTCTGGGTTATTGATAGTAAGTTGTCAGGTTTTTTTAATGACATAAGTATGAAAAGACTTGTAGCAGTATCTTCATAATAATTAAAAGTAAAAAAAAAATTATTTCCAATGATTGGGGAACTGAACACAATTACAGTAAATATGTACACATATTGGAATTGAATAATAAATATGATAACTTTGGAGAAAATAGGAAGACCCATATGAAGTAATACAGAAGGGAGAAAACGGAGTCAAACAAACAAGTAAAATCATGGCAGTTTGGAATGATGGATCAAAGCTATTAAGATTATCTTTTGTAAAGTCAAAGGTAAAATATCATACTTATGTTAAAAAAAAACAACCTCTTGAGCACAGGATGGGGAAAATGTCAAAAGAAAGCAGTTCAAGCCATTGCTGTTGCCACCATAGACTACTAGACTGCATATTAACAGGGTCATGCGGTAATCAAAACAATTTTTTATGTTTGACTATTGACAGAAATATAATATCCAGAATGAAGGAATTGATAGTTGACCTCTTTGACCTCTACTTCTTGTTTCTTTCACTGGCTTTTTATTCTTCTTTCACTTCTGTATGTCATATACATCTTTTGTCCTTCTGCATTATCTCTAAACACTCTCTCACTTGACAGCATCATGAGTTGTCACCTCTGTGCATATTACTCCCAAATCTATGACTCCAGCCCTAAACTCTTCCCTGAGTTTTGGTCTCGTGTCCAATTATATGCTGAACATCTCCACTCAATGACCTGTAGTCATCCCAAGTTCAATATGTCTAAAGCTGTGCTTAATTTCTTTTTCAAAACCTGTTCCTTCTAGTAACCTTTCTCTGTGGATGGCACTATCACTCTTAGTCTAGTTCACAACATCCCCATCACCTCTGACTTTTCCTTCTCACTTTAACCCCCATGCAATCGATTATTAAACCTTGTTTATTCCAGCTCCTCATCATGTTTTACATGTTCCCTCCTTTTTACTCACCCTGCTAGTACTGCACTTAAAAACCTTACAGCCTTTTGCCAAAACAATTATAATACCTCCTAACCAGTGCCAGCCCCTTCATTTCCCACACTATTCCTTATATTGTCACCAATTTTCCTAAGGCATAGTTAGACCAGACCATTCTTCTGCTTCAGTGACCCCTTATTTCTGACTAAATACAATACAAGCTCCTTAGCTTAGCTAAGCTCTGGCTCCAACCTGTATTATATAATAGTTAATACTCTCCTACCTATGTTTTATGTCTCAGCCCAAATGAACTAACTTGACATATATGAGAGGGAACAGGTTCCCTGCTCTTGTCTCACCTTTATGCCTTTTTCTATGTGATACATAGAATGCCCTCCTATCATATCCACCTGTTAAAATCTTCCTTTTCCTTTGGGATCTAGCTTGGGTATTCCCATGAAATATCTTCAGATATATCCACTAATAATTATTTTCTACTTTTTCAAATCTCACACACCATTCTGACTCCTGTATGTACTTACCATATACTTGTGAAGTGAAGGGAAAGTTCATCAGGATTGCTGTTCAGTCACATCTGACTCTTTGTGACTCCATGGACCATAGCACTCTCCATGGGATTTTCTTGATAAAGATACTGAAATGGTTTGCCATTTCCTTCTCCTGCAGATTAAGATAAATCAGAGGTTAAATGACTTTCCCAGGCTCACACAGCTGGTAAGTATCTGAGATTGTATTTGAACTCAGGTCTTCCTGACTCCAGACCCAGTGCTGTATCCACTGAGCCATCTAGCTGCCTCTAGGTAAGAGGCAAGTAACAGAGACAATGATGTGTTAAAGTCTTAAAGTACAAAGATACATTCACACTTAGTTACCATCCCCAAGGTAATAAGAAGTCCTGACAAGTCAAATAATGGAATTAGGTGCCTGCTAAGCACTAACTGGTTAAGAACCCTGGTAGTATTTTAAAAGCAAGACACACTCTGAGATGTGTAAGCAATGGCAGTCAAAACAAAGGCGACTATAGAATAACACAAATCTTTTAAGGGAATTGCCTCTGGAGGGATGGAGGGAAAAGATTTCTCTCTCCTCTCCACCTGCTGTTACCCAGAGTGTCCCATAGCAGCACTACTTACCTAGTAGGAGCTACCATTGTTAGCAAATGAAAGTCCCAAAACATTCAGCTGCACAATCATAGGACCACAGATTGAGACCTGGAGAAGTCCTTTGAGTGTAGTTCTCTCATTTGGTAGACTGAGATACAGAGATGTTTAGCCCAAAAAGCCACAGCTAGCAAGTATCTGAGGTGACATTGGAGTCCAGGTGTTCCTGACCTAAGTCCATTGTCAGACTGCTTCTCATGACATAGTTAACCCTGGCAGTTAAGAACTGAGCTCCAGAGAAGAGGAGGCCCAGGGAACAAAGCTGAGTGACCTGCCCACCAGGAGAAGGAAAAGGGACCCAGGGCCCTGCTGTGTCAAAAGTGTGGTTGTCTAGGCGACATGTGTTCCCTACATGTAAACCTCTCTACTAGTGCAGCATATACGTGAACCCATAATGCCTTCTCAGTGACACTTGTGTCACTATGAAACAGCGAACTCCAGGGTGAGTGGGGGCTTGTCATTTTATAGCTATCATTTTTACTTTTGCTTTGAGTGGGCAATACTCTCCTACATTGTAAGCACCCACCAGTATGTTTAATTTTATTAGTCAACTGAATAACACAACATATCATGAAAAGGGAACAATCAAGTCTTCCCCCTTCCCTCTCTAATCCTCCACCCATCCACATTCCAAACTGCAAGCACAAGTGAGATTCACAGAGCGGGTTCTGCATGTCTATCATGGTCATTTGTATATTTTTCTTCCCTCTCCCCCTTCCCATTACTAAATTCCTCAAGAGCCAGGAAACCGTGTTGTTTCATTTTTGTTCTAGCACCTAGGACAGTGCCTCGCATTCAATGGGCACTTGATAAAAGTTTGTTGAATTGTGCTTGATTAATAACAGTATAATGTCCACAATGACTGAGGAAATGGTTGTTCCACTGTACTCTGTCCTGATGAAACCACATCTGAAGAACTAGGTCCAGATTGAGGTGCTCTGTTATTTTAGAAAAGGAAGTTTAACCCATGTACCCAGAAGATAGCAGTCAGAATGGCAGGTGACTCAAAACACACCTTGGCTTGGCAAAACTAGTTGAAGTAAGAGGGAATATTCAGCACAGAAAAGAGAAGACCTGAAGAGATCTTAACCGTTGTCTTCCAAAATTTGAAAGGTTGTCACAGAAAAGAGGGATTAAAAGTATTTTGTACAAGGGTAGAACTTGGTGGAATGGGGTAGAGGGCTATAGGGAGGCAGATTTTGACTTTGTAGAAAGAAAACTTGCTATTCAAAATAGAATGGCCTGCCTTAATAGGTAGTAAGTCTGCCGTAAAGGAACGCGATCAAGTACATAGTGTAGCGCATATCCCCAAAGCTTAAAGCTGCACTAAGATTTTTGGGACACCCTATATATAGCCATGTGCCAGAAATGAGGAGAGTAATCAAGTTTTAGAGCTGGACATGCTAAAGTGGATTACTTCTGAGGTCTCTACGCCCACCCCAGCCCGGGAGTCTGTGATTTCAGTTTCTATCAGCTAGTTTTTTATTCTTGACACAATTATGTTATATTTTATATATATATATAATTGTTTCAAGTCACTTTTTGTATGCTTAGACTATAAACTCCTCAACTTTATTCTTTTGCAACTTACACAAAACCCTCAGTGATCAACACTATTCTTCCAACTCAGCAGGCAGGCAGTAAGCCCTTATAAATTAACCACCTAATTCGCTCTTCTAGTTTTTTGAAGGCCCATCTCCTCCCTGCAGTCAGGGGCTGTGAGACCAAAGAGGCCAGAGTTACATGATGACTATGCAGCTCTAGCTGTCCCATTCTGACCAAGGGCATAGAGGTTAAGAGCAGAGCCCGGGGACCTGTGGCCTCCGCTCTGACAGGACACAGAGCTATTAATAGGAGGAGGGAGATTAGGGAGAGATTTGGACTGCATTGTTATCTCAGAGGAATGGAGCTGGAGAGCGTTTCTCATAGCTTTTTCATGAACTCCACTCCTCCTCTGTCCCTCTCCATCTATCACTAACCCTTTCTCCTCTCCTCTCTCATTTCATTTCCTTTCCAATGTCAACCCCTATATTTTATATTTAATGTTTATATTTTAATATTTATTTCATGTATTATATTACATATTATATTTATCATATATATTTTCTGTTATATTTCTATTAACCTCTCATTCCTTTTCCTTCCCCTCCCTATTTCTCCTCTCTTCTTATTCCATTTCCTTCTTTTGTTTCTTTGCCTTCTGTCCATTATACCACTTTATCTGCTTTCTCTACACCTTCCTCTCTCACCTGCCTTCTTTTACCACTCCTCCACCTCATTTTCTCCATTTCTAACCTCTCTTTGCCCTCCATTGTCTTTTTTTCTATTTGATCCCACTCTCCAGAAGAATTTTGCCTCCAGATCTCAAGTTTTAACACATGTATATTTGTCCTCCCCCTACATTTTCTAACCATTTTCATCCATCTCCCAATATCCCTTTAATGATCTCCATTGACAAAGTCAGTTCCCCCACTGGTCTTCTCCCTGAAATTTCCCCCATTCAGAGCCAGTGCTACAGGCAAGCAATGGTTACGAGAGAGTAGGGGCTAGCAAGAGGGCCCTCCTCCTGCTGACAATTAGGCATCATCACTTCTGGAAACCAGACACAGGACACCTCTAGAAACAAGACACAAAACATGCTAGCAATAAAAGACACCTCCCCCAGCTCAGCCACAGCTATTCTTAGGAGCACATAACCACAAAAGGGCCTCAGTGTGGCTCTCACCACCCCCACGGAGCCGTCCTTGGCAGCCTAGGTTATAATCTCAGGGGCAGAGAGGCCAACGGGGCTGGGCCAGACAACATGTGCCCCTTCCCCTGCCTGCTGAGGGCCATGAGACTCTGCCCTTGGGTTTGACTGGACAAGGTCACTAAACTCACATATACCATTCTCCTTTATACCTACAATTTTCCTGTTATCCCTGACCTTTCCAATCTGTCCTCTGCCTTCACTTCTCCCAAAGAACCATTGTTCTTCCAATCCCATCAGATCCCCTGCCAGTCTTCCCTTCTTTCCCCGTGATTTCTTATCTCTCTATTGTCTCTGCCTCTCACTGAAATCCCCCTGTCTTCAGCCAGCTTTTCTCCCAACCAACTACTTCCTAAATCCATCCCTTTCTTTGTACTCAGAACTTCTCTCTAGCAATTTTTATCCAGTGAATTCAAAGCACAGAGATATAGGATGGCTTTCTAGGAGCTATTTTTCCCACTTGAAGTTTCTCAGTGCTGGCAAAAACCCCAAATCCATTTGAGCACGAGATACCATTGGCTGGCTGACGATACTTGGTTTCCCAACCTTCTCTGCGTCCTATCTGACCTTCGTGGACCTAAAAGCCAGGGAAAATACTGTCACACCTTCTCTTCCCTTAATCTTCTTTTGTAAGACCTGAATCATTTATGTTAGCATACTTACACTTGGGTTTCCAAAATTTGTTGAAATAGAATGGGGTATACATGTAACAAAGTACTTTTGTACTTTAATAGATTTGTGATGTCATCAGTGAGGGAGCTCCCTCCACTGAGGAATATTACAACCCTACCAATCCCTCTCAGCAGGTGCAGTGTTTGTCCATATTTTCTTATAAACCTCCATGATTAAGATAAAAATACAGTGCTAAAAATACATGCGCATACTCAGCACCAAAGAAACTGCAATGTTACCAAAGACCAGGAAAATCATACCGGCAACCAGTATTTTGCCGGTCCTTTGGTATATTGCCAGGTGGTTTCCTCTGAAAGGTTAGGAAGTTTTCTGGGTGCCAGGCCACAGGGTGGGGGCAGCAAGAGAGAAGTGACAAACCACGCCTTTCAGATGGAGAATGCTGCCTTTCTGGGTAGTAAACAAAGGCGGATAAGCAAGCAGAAGCTGAATCATGTGGGATTTACTCAGGTTTCCAGACCACTAGGGTCCCTCCCAGTTCACCAATCCTATCTCAGCCATCTTATACAGAATGACCAAGTTGACATTGTACTCTGGAGTTCAGGGAATGGAACTCTGCCCAAGACTAGAGAGTCAAGAGATTGAGAGATGGGAGCCACTCTTTGAAACAACTTTGCTGCACGTTCCCCATGTGCACATCTAGAAGCCAAAAGCGAGAAGGGAACAGCTAGGTTAGTGACTGTGAGACAGGGTAGAGTAACAGAAAGAGGCTCCCTAGACTTGGAATCAGGAGACCTAGATTCTAGTCCTGGCTCCAGCACTGGCTATCCTTTCAACAAGTCCTTGAGTTAAGTAACAGATGAATCATCTCATTGTATTGATAAGAAAATCAAGACAGAGACTTGCTCAGTCACATGACTAGTAAATAAGAGAGTCTAAATTCAACCCCATCCCTCTGACTCTAAATCCTTTGTTTTTTTCCACTATACTATACTAATTTCCCCTCATTACATCAGGGTGGTGGCAATCATCTGCTCAAGTATCTATACAGGTTGCCCCCAAAATATTAATGCCGTTGAAAACTGCCCTAATTGTGATAAACTGTACTATAGAGTCTCCTTATTACTATCAAAACCCTTGAGCATGGAATACAAAGCCCTCCACATTCTGATCTCACCTTCTCCACTCAACTTTATAGGATCGTGGAATTTAGAACCTAAAGAGCAGAACTCCAATTTGAACCTAGGGCCTGTTTCCCAATCCAGGGCACTTTCTGCATACTACCATACTGCTCTTCTGTACACTGTACACCACCATGTACAACCCTAGTGAAGCAAGTAGCCACATTGCCTCCATCGGATACACCACCACACTGCTCTTCTCTACACTGTACACCACCGTGTACAGCCCTAGTGAAGCAAGTATCCTCATTGTCTCAATCAGATACACCAAACTCACTCCAGTTTCCTTGTTTAGCTCATGCTAAAGTTTCCACCATCTGGAATTCCCCTTATCTCCAATCTACCATTATCTTAATCCTACCCATCCCTTCAAGGACCAGTTTAAGCCCCACTTCCTCCATGAAACCTTTTCCTGAGTCCTCTGGCTCACAGTGATCTCTCCTTTCCCTGAATTCTTCTATCCTTTAGCATTAGTGTCTCACTGTGGATTTGTCTGCTCCAGAGAGTAGACTCCAAAGTCAAATCTTTCTACCATACTACCCTAACTTCCCTTGTCACATCATTATGGTAGAGTGGATAGAGTGTTGGACTTGGAATCAGGAAGACAAAGGTTCAGATCCCACCTCTGAAACCAGTTAGGTGACCATGAGTAAATCACTTAACCTCTCTGACCCTCAGTTTCCTTATCTGTTAAGCAGGGGTAATGATACCTGCCTATGTAATTTTGCAAAGTCACTGTGAATCTCAAATGGATAATGCATATATTTTAAACTGATGTATAAATGTCAGGTGTTATTTTCTATCCTATACAACTTAGATTTGTCTCCCCAAGTAGACTGGAAGTTTAAGCACAAGGACTACATCTTACACATATTTGTGTGCCTTATACTAATAGGTATGTAGTAAGGGATCAGTAACATTCTTTTAGATTCACTGATTGGTGGGTATACTGTTAAACAGTGGAAAATGGAGAATATGGGCGCCCATAGAGAGCTGGAATAGGAGCTCAGAGAAAGTGCTTACTCTAAAAAATTCTTCTAGCTCCATTGCTGACCGTATTACTTTCCTTCTGGACAATGGCAGAGGCATATATCATAGGCTCATCTTAATGATAGTGAGTGTAGGATAGAGGAAGGATATCCCAGGGAGCTCTGCTTAGGGAAGTGGGGCTGCCTCTGGGTGAGGAGAGTGGGTCAGTGGGGCAGACAGGAAATCCCTTCTCCCCCAGGAAGGGGTACACAGCCAACAACCAGCTCCCCAGTCTCTTGGCCCCCTCATCAAGCACATTCCCCTCAGGTCCCAATAAATCTCATGGTCTCTGCATGATCCCCATGCCCAGGTTTGTTCCAGGCTTGGCAACCCTAAGGGAAGTGCCCATCGGCACCACCCCAAGAGCAGCCTCAGTCACAGAGAAGCAGGAGGATGGTGCAAGGCTCCTGAGATGACAATGCAGGGATGTAGAGTTGGATCCCAACTGGATCCAGATTTGGAAGAGGAGACAACATCTCTCAAGGATGAGTATGCAGAGATAGCAAAACTTCAGAACTTTTAGCAAAAGTTCTCATAGTGTTGATTCTAATAGACTATTTTTATGTATAGTTGGTATAATTGCTCTATGACAGAGTACCTAACTCTTTCCAGTTTTCTTCCAGAGTCTTCTAAACACTACTGCATCAAACAGAGATCTTCACATTATCCAATAGGTCGTGTGTGCCATGACATCCCAAGACAATCTGGATCCATCACACACACACACACACACACACACACACAAGCTACACAACCTTATCTGACCTTTCTATCCTGGGAGATCTCTTCAGTCAGCTGATGAGCTGGTCCAGATCTTCTCTTGAGGGTTCAAGCCCTTGTTAGGCAACCACTGGGATTTATTTTGGTCTTCTGTACCCTCCTAGGACCATCTAGCCTCCCCATTCAACGATCCAAGGTCTACAGAGGATCTTCAAACTAAGTCAAGCTTCCTGAGCTTTTCAAGTCAGAGATTTTGGCAGAAACAAGAATGTCCTCGAACTTGGTGAACCAAACAGTTCCCTCCCAGTCACCATATGGTAAGTTAGGGACTGATCTGGCCTATGAAAATGACAGTGCCAAAGTAGCCTGACCTTTTGACCTAGCTCCACCACTATTGGGCCTTGACATTAAAGCAGTCAAATGAAGTAGATAAGAATCTATCTGTGCAAAAAATATTTATAGCAGCTTTCTTCATAATAGTCACTTGGAAACTTACCGGATATCCTACCGAGGAATGGGTAAACAGATTTTGGTGTGTGAATGGAATGCTGCAGGAAATGATGAAAGGGACAATTTCAGAGGAAAGTAAGAAGACTTTATGAATATGCAGAGCAAAATGAACAGATCTAGGAGGACAATGTACATGATGAAAATTATAAAAAAAAAAAACAACTTTGAAAGACTTTAGAACTCTGATGAATGCAATGCAAATGTGATAGTGATAGTGGATAGAGGGGACAAGTGGACAAGGAAAGTAAGGGCCAGGGCACTGTCAAACTAGGGCCCTGAGCCAGGCCAGAACCGCAGTGCTCCTCCAGACCAAATTCAGGCCACACCCCAACTCTTGAATGAAGAAGTCAGGGATAGTCACCCTTGAATACTTGATCGTAAGCATTTCTTCAAAGTCAGCTAATGAGCTGTATGTCCAAAAGTCCACCTTGAATCCAAAAGATTGTGGATGAATCACACCACTCAACTCAAGATAGAGAGGCAATGAGCTTAAAATGTAGAAAGAGATATACATTTTCGGCATCCTTAACATGAGAATTTGTTTTGTTGGACTATGCAGTTATGGATTGAGGGCTTTCTTTCTTTTTTTTTTAATTTGCTCAATTCAGAACTTGGAGAACATTATACACACAACAGGCACATTGTGCGATGACTGACTTTGATAGACTTAGCTCTTCTCAGCAATGCAAGGACCTAAGAAAACTCCAAAAGACTCATGATGGAAAATGCTGTCCACATCCAGAGAAAGAGCTCTGGGGTCTGAATGCAGAGTGAAGCCGACTGTTAACTCTCTTTTTCTGTTTTGTTTCATTTTTTTCTTTCTCATTGCTCCTCCCATCCATTCTAATTCTTTTATACAACAATAATGTGAAACTATGTTTAATAAGAATTTATATGCAGAGCCTATATCAGATTGCACACCTTCTTGGGGAGGGGAAGGATGCAGAGATAATCTAAAACTTATAGAAGTGAATGTTGAAAACTAAAAATTAACCAGTTAATAAAAATAAAGGGATCATCAAAAATTGCTCAATGGAGTGTTGCAAAGGGAGGGACGGATTAATTTAAATCAGCTTGCTAATTAAAAAAATAAGATGATGGTGCCTCAGCATACACGGCCCATTAACTGATGTGGAAGAAATGCATAAGATCAAGCATCCAGGGAAACTGTCTTACTTCACCACCCAAAAGACTTGGGGTGTGGCCTGAGTTTGTTGGGGGGAGTGAAGGTGTGTCCGGCCTGACCCAGGACCCAGTACATCTCCACAGCAATAACTTTCCTGTGACTACCGCTACTTGTCCCCCTCTATCCCAGTGTGGAGGGGGACATCTCTACCACTATGACTAACCAAAAAAAGTCTCAAAGCCATGTCTCCTTGTCCCCAGAACAACTCTGCTAGCCCTCCCCCAGGCTCCAGTTGCTGGTTGTCTATCTGAAGGCAGAGACTGGGGGGCAGGGGAGCAAGCAGAAAATACAATAGAGCTGGGAGCAGCTAGAAGACAAAGAGGGAGAGGAAAGAGCAGCTGTTTGGAAAAGGAAACCTGAGATAGCCTTTGAGCTCAGTCCTCTAATCCCTGGCTCGTGTGCTGCCCAGAAGGGGGTGGGGGGGGGGGTTGGCCCTCCATCACCAAAGACTCTACAGGGTGCATTGGACCCCAAGTTACCCATTGTCCCAAGACTGGAAGACTCAAGTTTCCTTTCTTCTGTGCCTTCAGATCTCTCTCTGTCTCTCTGTCTTTCTGCTTCTGTCTATCTGTGTCTATGTCTGTCTGTCTCTGTCTCCATCTCTCTGTGTGTTTCTCTGTTTCTGCTTCTCTGTGTCTGTGTATCTCTGTCTCTGTCTCTCTCCCTCCCTCCCTCCCTCCCTCTCTCTCTCTCTCTTTCTCTCTCTCTTTCTCCCTCCCTCCCTCTCTCTGTCTCTCTCTCTTTCTACTTCTGTCTCTCTGTCTGTGTCTATGTCTGTCTGTCTGTGTCTGTGTCTCTGTGTGTCTCTCTGTCTCTGCCTTTCTGTGTCTGTGTATCTCTGTCTCTGTCTGCCTCTGTCTCTCTCCCTCTCCCTCCCTCTCTCTCTCTTTCTCTCTTTCTCCCTCCCTCTCTCTGTCTCTCTCTGTCTCTCTCTCTCTGTCTGTCTCTCTGTCTCTCTCTCTCTGTCTGTCTCTCTGTCTCTCTCTGTCTCTCTCTCTGTCTCTCTCTCTCTGTCTCTCTCTCTCTGTCTCTCTGTCTCTCTCTGTCTCTCTCTCTCTCTCTCTCTCTCTCTCTCTCTCTCTCTCTCTCTCTCTCTCTCCCCCCACCCCCCCGCTTCCACTTCTCTCTTAGGATTCTACATGTCTCTCCCTCATGGTGCCTTTCCCTTCTCCCACTTCCCTTTGGCTCTTTGCTCCCTTACCCCTTGTCCTCCTTTTCCATCTCCTCTAATTGTCCTATCTCCCTCTTCTACCTTAGGGATAATTTTAGCTGCTTTCCCCACAACTCCAGCAAACAATCCCTGTTTGGGGCCTGACATTTGATCTCTGGGGTGGTGACACAGAGCCCAGACAAAGCAGGCACAATTCGAGGAGGAGGGGTGAGGATGCCCAGATTCACCTTCCTTCTACTCCAAGCCTTATTTGGCTTTCCTCAGCTGGGTGACCCTCCCTTCTGCTCCTTCTTATTTATAGCCATTTGTAGCCATATTCTCTCTTTTGTTCTTATCCATGACTCTTCCCCTTCCCCCCTCCCCACGCAATGCCTTCTTTCTCTTTTTCCCATATCTGCAAGTCTATTCTTGCCTGGAAGGTGGTTCCTAAACACCCTGGGATGGCTTGTAGCCAGTAGCTCTAGGTTTATCCCCAGAGTTTAGGTTCTCCAAAAGATTTGTAAAATTGTTCAGCCTGAACAGCTGACAAAAAAAGAGGAGATTTCCCTGACAAGCAAGGGTGTGAAACATCAGAGCAGGTGTGTGAGGGGTCTTGTGGGGTCTTTAAGGACAGCAGAGACTTCCAGCTGTCTGGGACAGTGTAGGTAAAATCTAGATTAAATGACTCCTAGAAAGTCCCTACTATCCCCAATGTGATTAGTCCCCAGGGCACTGGGATTAATCAGGAAGCACAAGTGAGAAGCCCTTTTCTTTTCCTGCCTACCCCAGCAAACTTGTAGATCCAAAACAAAGAATTAAAACTATAAATCTAGGTTGAACAAATAAAGCTGGATGGAGCTCTGTTGAATAAACTGTAGAAAATGATGCCCAAAATTAGGACATTGGCTTTAAAATGAGCACATTAGGCAGTTTTGAGTTCTTGACTCTTGCTCCAGTGACCAGCATACTTGAAGACAATATCAGCCCCTGATGGATGCGGAGTGGTGGTGTTTCAGGTGGGTTTATAGGATATAGGTGCATAGGTTTATGTGGCTCTCTTTATAGGATTTTCTATTTTGTCTCCAACCTTCTAAACTATCACTTGTGATTATAAGGAAATAAACTTTAAATACAAAAAAATAAAATAAAATTAATATACTATCATCTGAGCATCATCTCTTGGACATCTCAGTGACCTGTACCTCAGGCTGGGAGACATCAAAGAGGGAGGTCATCTGTACCTGGAGGCTGAAAGGGACAGAAGGAAAACTGTGCATTCAGCCCTGCCTTTGGAATCCCTGGGTATCTTCTCTAATGTATTTGACTTTTCTGCAAACGGTCTTTGCAGGGCTTAGTTCAGGACTACTGGAATCTTTCCTAGTGTATATGTCACCAGCAGAGCAAACTAGGTTCACCCAACAACCTGTGAAGCTGATAATGCAAGTAATATGGTTTCCATTTTATGGAATGATGAAAGATGATGAGGAAATTGAATGCTGCCTCTTCTCTGGATTAGTCCTCTCTGATATCCAAAGGGATATCGAGTTATTCAAATGACTTAATCCACACCAGATGGAAAGATGTGTTCAGGGAAGATGGCTTTCAAATTAGCCCATCCTAAATACTGGACCATAGATAGAGCGCTGAAAGGGACCTCGGAAGTCCTCTGGATACAGAGTCACCTTGCCTTTGCAATCCCAAGTCTATGAAAGATCATGATGTAGAATCATGGTGACATGGAGCCATGAAGTCCAATCCAATCCACCCATTTTACATGTGATGAAACTAAAGCCCAATGTGACTGTCATTTGCTCAAGATCATACAGCTAATTAACAATATAGTCAAGGCTAGAACTAAAGTGTTAAGTTTCTGCCCAGCTCTGTACAGATGGGTTGGCTGCCTTCCTAACCCTCATCTACAAATACAAACTGGCTGCTTTCCTTTGGAGAGGAGAGCACTGGTTTCTGCATCACCAGCCTTCTTTTCTACTTAAGATTCAATACCGGATGAGCCGTAGAAACTTTGATGGTGAGATCCTGTACAACCCTAAGGTGTCATAGTTGGGAAACTGGAGGCTTCTTGGATAACAAGAGATTTGAAGAGGTTAGTAGTAGTGGGGACAGGTATCCAGACTAGGATCCCAGAAACCTGGATTCTAGTCCCATTGCCACCACTAATGAGCTCAGGTGTAAACTTCATTGAATCATTTATCCTTCCTGGACCTTGGTTCCTTCATCTGTAAAAAGAAGGTAGCACTATAATCATAGGTCTTGTGAAAATCAGAGTGAAGTGGGTCATGAAAGGACTACAGAAAGATCTGTTAGCTAAAGTCCTTGGTAGCTCTGAAATTCTACAAGCCTCTATAAAGTAACTAAATAGTTTAAAGAAGTCAGGGTCAGAGACAGTTCCCATGTCTATAATTCCGATGTAACATCCTTTCTAGAACTTCACACCTCCTTCTAGATGTCACCTTCTAGATCTTATCCTTTGCCCCCTCTTTCCCCTCCTTTCCCCCTCCAGCCCTCTTCGGCTCCTGCCTCAACTCCTCAATCATTTAAATTTCTAAAAATTGTTTTACATCATCACTTCCCGTTATCTGTAAAGCACACATTACTAAATGCTCATTCCCTTCCCTTTTTCTTTTCCAATAGAGTTCACCCTCCTAACAAAAAGCGCAGTTAAACAAAGTAAATCCATGTGCTGGCCATGACTGGCAACCTGTACCTTATGCTGTATCTCAAGCCCTATCATTGTCAAATGGTTGGAAGCATAATTAACACTCTAAAGTCAGGACTAGCCGCTGCATTCAAATTTCTTACATCTTAATCTTTTTCCCATTTATTTATTTCCCATCTAATTTTTTAAAATGGTGTGAACTTATATATACAAGAGGAAATTAACAAAATTATTCATTCAAATTAGCAAAATTAACAAAAAGAAATATATCAAATACGAAAGGGCAAGAAAAGGGATTGTATAGAAAGAGGGTGTCTTTTGAGGTTGTTTCTTTTTACATTGAAGTCACTACGTAAATTCTTCTCTGCCTCTGCACTTTTCACTCTTAGTCAGTACAAGTCTTCCCAAATTTCCTCTGATTTCACTTTCAATGTGTTTTTTTCTTCCGTATTAAAAAAAAAAGAAAAAAACCCATAGGGCCAACAAGAGAGGTGTTCTTGAAGTCAGTAATACCTGAGTTCAAATCCAGCTTCAGACGTGTGATCCTGGACAAGTCATTTAACTTCTGTGTGCCTTAGTTTATTCAACTGGAAAATGAAGGTAACAATAGCACCCACCTCACAGGAGGTCCAATGAGATGATATTTGAAAAGCAGTTTGCTCAGCGCTTAGCACTCAGTAAGTGCCTGATTTCCTTCTCGTTCATTCCTTCTCCCCAGATTCAAGTGAGATCATGTGTTTAAACTAGTAGATGCCATATAAATGCTTATTCCTCTTTCCTTTACTGTATAATAATATTCTATTACATTCATATACCACACTTTGTTCAGCTATTTGCTCACCAGTGGGCACCCATTTTGCTTCCAACTCCACAAAAAGAATTGCTATCAATTTTCATGTCTACATGGGCTTTCCCTCCCCCTGGGAAATGCCTAACAGTGGTATTGGTGGGTCATAGAGTATGTGCACTTGAGCAGCTTTCTAATATGCTTGGAAATTGTTCTCCAGACAGGCAGGACCACTTCAGAGCTCCACCAGCAGTCTCGACTGGCTTCTGGCTCTCAGTGCCCCATGCCCAAGTCATGAAGTTGGAAGAAGGGCCCAGGAATGTGGATCAGGAAGGCTGCAGTGGGAACAAAGGGGGGTAGCGAGGGAGCTGGGGGCTCGATGGGCTAGGAATGGTAGGAGTCCGGGCCTGGAGCCCCCAGGGGAGGGTCTGCTTGTTCTCTCTGCCTTTTGGTGGGCTCCATACTCCTGCCAGCTGTGGAATGTCAGGCTTGTCCAGGGAGATATTTTTTGCTCCCTTAGGAGCTCCCCCGCCCTCTGGAACTCAGACCCTGCGAGATCTCCGTGCCATAACAATGACGACCACTTCCAATTGTTTCCTATGCCTCCGTGGGGGGTGGGGGGGGGGGAGTTACTTGGAAGTGGGGGAGGGGGACTGGGGGAAATGCTTCTGGTGACAACAACTCTTTCTAAATCCGGCTGGGGACGGGGTGCGGGTGGGGGTGGGAGCACCCTTCAGTTCCATATATAAGGGCCCTGAGACCAGCGCTGCTTCCACATTCTTCTCTCCTTGTCTCTCTCTCTCTCCCTCTCTCTGACTTGCCAATCTCAGGTAGGAGTGGTGAGCCTGTGACCTCCCTCTGATGTGCCTGGGACAGCATGGACTGGGAGGGGGCAGACGGTGCTCACAGGGAAAGGATTGGCTTAGGGAGAGATAAGTCTAGTTATCTCTGTCGGTCTGTGCACCTGTGCAGGTGTACCTGAAAGGCAAAGGCAAATGTATGGGGGGATATATTTATTATATATTAGTTATATGGGGTCCTAGTTGTGATGAAGAGGGCTGTGTGTGTGTGTGTGTGTGTGTGTGTGTTTGAGGGGATAGTGAGCTTGTGGAAAGAGATTACTGAGAAAGCTATGCTCCTGCTAACCTGCATGGTACGTATCAGCTATGTAAGGTGTGAGTGAACATGGCACAGGATATTGCGTTTCTATAAATTTGTGGGTCCATGTCATGATAAATCATACTAGAGAAGGGTATTTACGAACATGTGTCTCTATAGGCGTAATCCACCCACCCACGCCCATTTAGTGGAAGTCAGGATAGTGTGGAGAATGAGATTTTATATAATTTATACCACTTGTTGAGCACCTGAAAGTAGGAGACGCATAAAAACGTGTCCGGGTATGTATAATGTATGTCTGTGAGCCTGAGTATTGTGTGTAAACCTAAGAATGAATTCCACATGCATGTATGAATGGATGACATGCACTCAGGAATATAGATCTATATTGAGATATGTACATAGATTCAGATATAGATCTACATCCCTGAGCACGTACGTACACCTGATGACATCCGCATACGCCTGCAAGTGGGATTCACAGATAGACATATTTGTGTGTATGTGTGTGTGTATATACATACATATATATGAACATATATGTAAATGGAATACTGCTCTTGGAGTCAGAAAGCCTGAATCAAAGAAAAAACCCTAGATTTGAAGTCAGAATATTTGGATTTGACCCTCATTTCTGCTACTTACTGCTTATGTGATGTTGGTAAAGTCACCAAGCTTCCTTAGGCCTCATTTTCCTTATCTGAAAAAAGGAGAAGCTTAAGATGAGATGATCTTTAAGATTCTTTCCAGCTCTAAATCCCATGACCTTATGACTTGCGTAAAATTTATGAGCTATACAACCCTGAATAAGTCATTTAATTTCTCTGTGCCTCATTTTCTGTATTTTTTTTTAAAAAAAAAGGATAATAATTCATGTATTCCTTGGCTCCCAGCATTGTGCGTGAAGTGCTTCATAAATTTTAAGACAACATAAATACAGGAGCTGTCATGATGATGATGATGATAATAGGTAAAGGACTTTTCCCACAGCATCCTCGGGAATTGGGCATTATAAATATTTTTGTTCCCTTTTAACAGATGAGGGAACTGAGAGACAAGGTAACTAAGTGACTTGCCCAAGATTACACAAGTGATTGGTATTTGAACTCGTTTCCTTACTACAAATCCAGCACTATCCTTTGTGAGCATGTGTGGAAGGGATAGAGTCCAGACCTGTGATTTCCTTGGTGTGGGAGGCACTCCTTTCACTGATGGAGATCAGCAAGAGCGGCTAGAGCCTTCCCTAGAGCACTAAGAGGTTGAGGGATCCATTCAGGTTCACACAGCTAGAACAAGTCAAAGGCAGCACTTGAATTCAGGTCTTGCTTGCTCCAAGGCTGGCCACATATAATAATAGCTAGCATTTATATAATACTGTAAAGTTGGCAAAGTGTTTTACGTATGTTAACTTACTTGATCTTCATAATAATCCTGTAAAGTAGGTGCTTCTATTTTCCCATTTTATAAATGAGGAAACCGAGGTATGGAGAGGTTAATTTGTCCAGGGTCCCATAGCTAGTGAGTGTCTAAGGTAGGATTTGAACTCAGGTCTTCCTGACCTCAAGTTCTGAGCACTGTCCACTGAGCACCTAGCTATCCCTATACCACACTGCCTTTGCTGTACGTTTTGGAGGTACAAGTGTTCATTAGAAAGTGTGTGTATGTGTTTGAAATGTGTGTGTGTGTGTGTGTGTCTGTGTCTGTGTCTGTGTGAGAGAAAAAGAGAGAGAGAGACAGCCCCTATAAAGGAGGTGTGTGTGTGACAGGTAGGTTTGATGGGTGTATCTGGCTGGGGATACATGGCGTGTGGTGTATCCTCTGACCACATGGATGCATCCCAGGATCAATCACTTTCACATATCCCAGGTGTTTTTCTAGCTAAATGAGACTGATAATTCTAGTGGTTTATAGAAATTAGAGTTATTCATTATTAGTCCCACTTTCTATAAGCTGTGAACAAATGCATGGAAAGGCCCTTTGGGCAAGAGGGAGATTATCTCCCAAATTGGTGTCTGAGGAAGTAAAGGGGATTACTCCAGGCATAACCACAACTTACTACTTTTGTGACTAAAGCTTTGATCTCAAGGGTAGGATGTCTGGAGGAAGGGAAGAAAAGAAGGGATCCCACAGGCTCCTGAGGATAACCAGACTGAAGGAAAGTGACAGTTAGGGCCAGAGAAAGGCAAAGATGATGGGTTTGCCAGGCTGTGGGGTGAGGGTCCTCTTGTTCCCATCCCCTGACATTTCCTTTCTACTTTCCAGCAGGTGTGTGTTCTTCCCTCCTCTCCTGTAGACTCTTCAGAGGAGAAGCCAAGGTAAATGGTTGAAAGAGAGCTATTGAAATGATAGGACATGAGAGAAACAGAGGGAGAGGTTGAGTTCAACAGCTCCAAGCTTGGGAAGTTAGGGAGTTTTTACTTCTCCCTGCCTCTACAGGGGATCTCCTGTAGACTTGGAAACCATAGAGAGTGCACCAATGAAGGATAAAATGAGGGAAGGGGAAAAGGACATACCTAGAGAAACCCTCCAACCCACACAGTTCAGACCCAAAGCACCAGCAGATCTCCCTAATGGGAGTGTCTCCAGTCTGAACAAGTATCCTCTACTTCATTTTCCTTTGCTGCTAAAGTTGCTTGGTTGCCCCTCTACAAGAAAGGTAGACTGAGGAAATGGGAGTTGTTACTTGGGGTTTAATCTGGTTGCAGAGACTGGAAAGGAGAAGAAGGGGGAAATAGGGAGATCATTCTGTTTCTTCCCCACTCAGGCGTAGCCATGGGGGATGCTGAGATGTCCGCATTTGGGGCAGCCGCCCCCTTCCTTCGCAAGTCGGAGAAGGAGCGGCTAGAGGCACAAACCAGGCCCTTTGACCTCAAGAAGGATGTCTTTGTGCCTGATGACAAGGAAGAGTTTGTTAAAGCCAAGATTCTGTCTCGGGAGGGGAACAAAATCACCGCTGAGACAGAGCATGGCAAGGTGGGTCACAGAGTGGGTAGGGAGGGTCAGAGGTCCTAACATGGGTAGGCTGTGTTGAATATAACCAAGGTCACACCCCATGATCCAAAGGTCCCCCATTCTTCCCCTCTCTCAGGGATCTATACTACCCCACTTCCACTGGAATAATCTCTAACCTCAAACATCCCTTCTCCCTTGGAGATCTTAGTTTTCCCTCCCTCCAACTTCCTTGTCCTCCACCTTCCTCCAAAAGATCTGACCCCCTCTTCCAACCATCTCCAGTCCTCTCAGCAATCCTTATCCATCCTTTCCCCAATTAACTTTAACTCCTAATATTTTTCCAAGAGTATGGAAAGGATGAATCAGGAAAGTGTAATCTCATGATGGCAAAACTGGGGTGGGATCTCTTGTAGACAGTGACAGTGAAAGAAGACCAGGTCATGCAGCAGAACCCACCCAAGTTTGACAAGATTGAGGATATGGCTATGCTGACCTTCCTGCATGAGCCTGCAGTGCTGTACAACCTCAAGGAGCGCTATGCCTCCTGGATGATCTATGTGAGTGTCCCATTCCAGAACCAGCCCTCATGGTTCCCTCTAGAGTTATTTTCTGCATACCAACCCCTCTGCACAATGGAAAGTGGCATCATCCTTGGCACTATCATTATTAATTCTATCTGCAGACTCTCCCACCTGTCCCTTCCTTCTATCCCACTGTCACCACCACCCTAATTCAGGATCTGATTGTCTCTTGCCTGAACTGTTATAATAGTCTCTTTATTAGCCTCCCTGCTCCGATATCACTCCCTTTCAACACATCACTGTCAAAATAATCCTCCTAAAGGACAGCTCTGACCATATCACTCCTGCATTCCAAAAGCTTCAGTAGCTCCACATTGCCCAATAAATCCAACTCAAGCTTCTTGGCCTGGCATTTAAGGCTTTATACAATCTGGCCACAAGTCTAATTTTTCCAGCTGTATCCCATACTGCAGCCAAACTAAGTTATTCATGTATTCACAAACACATCTCATACTTTCTAGGAGTAAAAAGTGTTGGACTTGGGATCAAAGTGATTGGAGTTCAAATTCTATCTCAGACACTTACTAGCTGTGTGACCATGGGCAAGTCCCTTGCAGCCTTGAATTTTCCACCTATAAAATAGATCCTATTTCAAAAGATCATTACCAAAATCAAATAAGATAACATATATAAATATTTTCAAGCCTTAAATCACTAGATAAATATTAGTCATTGTCATCATTAATTACCATTTCCAGCTTCCATGCCTTTGTTTATACCATTCCCTATATGCCTCCATCCCACCTCCATCTGTTGAAATCCTACCCACTCTTCAAATTCCAGTTCAAATGTCATCTCCTCCATAAAACTTTCCCTGTTCTCCTAGCTAGAAATTCTCTTTCCTAAAAATAAAATCTTATAACACTTTGTAAATCTCTCATGAACTTATTATGTCCAATTGTGTTATAGTTATTTGTATATACCTTTTTTCCCTACTGGGTTGTGAGTTCTTTAAAGGCAAAAACCATATCTCATTCATCCTTTTATCTATCTCCCTCAGCATCTAATATAGTGACTTGCACATTGTCAGCACCCCATAACTGCTTGCTGAACACGTTGAATTCAGATGTTTTCATTCTGATCTATGCTCTTTTTACCCTTTTGAGACCCAGATGTTTCTGTGCTCTATGTCCAGATGCTATATTCACTTAGACTACATATCAATACCTTTTGGTTACATTCTATCCTCTTGGCAGGCATCATTTTTCCTTTTTCAATGAACTCAGCATTTTGCTCCTTTTCCTCTCTTTGAATCCTTTTATATATGTGTAGCACTCTTGTTTGAAGAGGGAGATAGAGGAGACACATAAGGACGAGATACAGTCACAGAGAGATAGAAAGAAGACTGAGAAACAGAGAGACAGAGACATGGAAAGAGAGACCCAAAGAGAGAAGACAGAGCTGAGAGAGATACACAGAAACAGAGACAGGGAAACAAACACAGAGGGACAGGGAGAGAGAAGTACAGAGATACAGAAAAAGACACAGAGACATAAAGAGATAGAAACAAAAAGAGATTCTGTGTGTGCGTGCTTCCCATTTCTGAATCTGAGTCTTCTTTTCCCCTCTCTGACCCTTCTCTCTGTCCCTCTCTTGGCTGCAGACCTACTCTGGACTCTTCTGCGTCACCGTCAATCCTTACAAGTGGCTGCCAGTGTACAATGCAGAGGTGGTCGCTGCCTACAGGGGCAAAAAGAGGAGTGAAGCTCCACCCCACATCTTCTCCATTTCTGACAACGCCTATCAGTACATGCTGACAGGTGAGAAAACACCCCATGATTTCCTGAGCATGGCCCAAAGGAGGACATTCCCATACTCACCTCCTTCCTCTTCAGAAAGAATAGAAAATTAGGAGATATTGAATCAAAGGCAAGGACAGTGTCTGGTTAGGACTAGTGGGTTAAGGACAGAAAGAATGCCAGAGAGGATGAGAAAATGGGAGTTATTTCTGCACTCCCTGACTCCCTCCTTCCCTTTTTCTTATGACAGATAGAGAAAATCAGTCTATCCTCATCACGTGAGTAAAGCTCCTCTGATCCTAGTCCTCTCCAGCACCCATGCCTCCCATCAACCCCCCAAATCCAGGATCCCAGATCTAACCTTGAACCATTAAACCCTCTTTTTCCCTCTTCCCCCAAATCTGTCTCATCCTTCTCTCTCCTTTATTTCCCTTCTCTTCTATCTTCTCTGATTTATTTCTCCCTTCCTGTTCTCCCTCTTCTTGTCTTCCCTTTATCTTTCCTCCCTGCTTTCATTCTCTCTTTTTTCTTTTCCTAGTTCCTTTTCTTTCTCCTCTCTCTGACTCATCTTTTGTCTTCTTATCCTATAAGAAATGTTCCCTGTCCCCTCTTCATTTTGCAATATCTGGTCCCTTGCACACAGTTGGCGTATAATAATCCTTTTCTGACCAGTCGTTTGACCAACTGATTTGTCCCCACAGTGGAGAATCCGGGGCTGGAAAGACTGTTAACACCAAGAGAGTCATCCAGTATTTTGCAGTCATTGCGGCCATTGGGGACCGAAGCAAGAAGGACCAGACCCCAGGAAAGGTTGGTTTGTCAGTCTCCCAGGGAGCTCCAATTCAGATACGGAAAGTGAGCATTCCTCACCTCTGGTTCCTCTCTCTCATTCTCTCTAGGGTACCCTGGAGGACCAGATCATCCAAGCCAACCCTGCCTTAGAAGCTTTTGGCAATGCTAAGACCGTGAGGAATGATAATTCTTCCCGCTTTGTGAGTAGTGCTCGTCCCCCATTTTGGGATATGACTGTCAGATGCCTTGTAATCTCAGCCTTTCTCTTCATTCTCTCATACTTCTCCCCTCAACTCCACAGGGCAAATTCATTCGAATCCACTTTGGGGCAACAGGAAAGCTGGCATCAGCTGACATCGAGACCTGTAAGTGACATGAATTTGTCAGTTGACCTCAAGTTCTCTCTCAGCCTGATCCATCTGTGACTATCGTTTTTCCTATTTCACTAGGTCTGCCTCTCTGTTGCTGTATTTGTCTCCTTTCCCTTCCTCCTCCAGCTTCTTCTAGTCTCTCTCCTTCCATTATCAAACTTTCGCTCTCTTACCCTCTCTCAGACCTCCTGGAGAAGTCTCGGGTTATCTTCCAGCTCAAAGCAGAGAGAGATTACCACATCTTCTACCAGATTCTGTCCAACAAGAAGCCAGAGCTGTTGGGTGAGTCAAGTTTCTTGAACAAGATACAGTCTCTTCTGAGGCAGTGTCTGGTCCCCTCCATTTGTGCTGGGATTCTGTGTCTATTTCCCAGGCCTGGGGGGGCCTGGGGGTTCCTCATTCACCTTGTCTACTGTACTGATCCGGACAGGGCTGTTACGGGAGAAGCAGAAGCTTGCATAGTCTCCTAACTCATTTATCTTTCTCTCTAGACATGCTGCTGATTACCAACAACCCTTATGACTATGCATTCATCTCTCAAGGAGAGACCACTGTGGCTTCCATAGATGACTCTGAAGAGCTCATGGCCACTGATGTGAGTGAGGGGTAGAAAAAGGTGGTTACTGTAGTTCCCTCGGATCACAGTAGGGTCAGGACTGAAATACTAGCTCTACGTACTATATACAGGATGCTGTTCAGTTATCATTTAGTTGGTGCAGTGAATGATGTGCTGGCCTTAGAATCAGGAAGCCCTGGAGTTCAAGTCCAGCCTCAGATGTTTTCTTTTGCCTGACCCCAAATAAATCACGTAACTTCTGCCTCCTTAAGTTTCACCTCTGTAAAATGGAGATAATTACACATACCTCTCAGGGTTGTTGTAAGGGTCAAATGTGTTAACATATAAAAAGCACTTTGCAAATTTTAGAGTACTACATTTGTTAAAAAATATCATCATTATCATCAGGTAGGTCAGATTTACCCTGTGGCCTTAAGATAATAAGATCTTTGACTTTGAGTAGGAAAGTAGCCCAAGATACTAATTTTATAAAATAAGGAAACTGAGGCCCAGAGAGTTTAAGTGATTTTCCTAAAGTCAACCAAGTAGGAAGGGTCAGAGCTGGTGCTTAAACCCAAATACTCTGACTCTAGACCCAGGGCTCTTTCCACTGTACCTGACTACCTTGTCACACCAAGGCATGGGAGGCTAGTCAGGCAGCACCAAGACCAGACCCCTGCCCCCTTACCCCTAGCTAAGCCAAAGGAGTCTGTTGCTGGTCTAGGCAAGGAAGATGAAGAACAAGAACTCAGGTAAGGCAAGGGAGGTCTGGCCAGCAGGCAGATTACAGAATCCAGGAGACCAGGCTGGCCTAAAATTTAGGTCTAGACAGGAGAGGCAGGGAGAGAAGAGATTCCAGGTCAGCAAAGTCAGTGTAACAGCATTAGTGCAAAGGTCTGTGAGTGCTGATTCTACAGGAGAGGCAGAGAAGCAGTTTTATCTCTGCTTCCTCACTCCCTGCTAGGTAAGGAACACCTAGCCCAGCAGGCAGTGATTCCATCCAGGAGGAAGTCAGAGGCCTACTGGGGAATCCTGTTCTTGGATGGAACAGGGACAGAGAGATCAGGCCTCTCTCACAGGCCTTGTGAACATGCACTTATCAGCATCCCTGACCTCACAGAAATTTGGCCAACTTATTTTTGAGGGGAGGTTCAAATCTTGTGCTTGTTTACAGAATGCCTTTGATGTGCTGGGTTTCACTCCTGAAGAGAAGAATTCCATCTACAAGCTAACAGGAGCCATTATGCACTTTGGTAACATGAAATTTAAGCAGAAGCAGAGAGAGGAGCAGGCTGAGCCTGACGGCACCGAAGGTGAGGACATGGGCAGCCTGGACTATGGCATATCCCTCCCCTCTCCAGTCTGGCCTCTTTGCTGCTGCCAAAATCGGTCTGGCTACATTACCTCCTACTTAGCAAATTGAAATGGTCCCATTACTTCCAGGATCAAATACGAACCCCTTTGTTTGGCATTTAAGGACCTTCCAGGCTGGTGCCAAACTATCTTTTCAGACTGATTGCTCATTATTTATCTTTACTCTCCTCTACAACCTGGACTGACTAGCTTTCTTACTGTCCCTCACACATGAGACTATATTTTCTTCTACTACCCAGGTTATCCCCTATGCCTGGAAAACCCTCCCTAACCTTAGACTTCTTAATTTCCTTCAAGATTCAGATTCAGCCTAACAGTCACTTCCACATAAAGCCTTTCCTAATCTCCACAGCTGTGGAGCCCTGGTTTCCTCATCTGTAAAATGGGGATAATAATAGCACCTGCCCTGCAGGTTTATTGCGGGGATCACATGAAATACTATTTGTAAAGCAATTTTTTCCAAATTTTAAAGTTATATAAATAGCAATTATCATATTAGATATTACTAATATTATAATCCCTGGTACATAGTAGGAATTTAATAAAGGATTTTTGATTCATTAATTGACTGCTTAATGAAGAAACAATAGAGTTGATCTTAAAGTGAGTCAGTTCTTTTACTGGTATCTATCACCATCTGTCTCCACTGACTTTCTTTTCAGAGGCTGACAAATCAGCCTACCTCATGGGTCTGAACTCAGCTGACCTCCTGAAGGGGCTGTGCCACCCAAGGGTGAAGGTGGGCAATGAATATGTCACCAAGGGGCAGAATGTCCAGCAGGTGAGTCTTCTCCTAGGGGCAATGAAATCATGTATACTAATGAGATAGCCTGGGGTGGTCCATTCCTAGGATAATGAACTTCATTTCCCTAAGTTTTGATGGTGAATTCTACCTACTCTCTTTACCCTGATCATCAGTGTCCTTCTCTTACCTCTAGGTAGCATATGCCACTGGTGCCCTTGCCAAGGCCGTCTATGAGAAGATGTTCAACTGGATGGTAACAAGGATCAATGCCACACTGGAAACCAAGCAGCCACGCCAGTACTTCATTGGTGTCCTGGATATTGCTGGCTTTGAGATCTTTGATGTGAGTGAGGGGGACCTGGAATGACAGTGGCTGTGGGAAAATGGGCAATAGTATTTATCATCAGGTAACAAGAAAGGTAGGAGGGGTTGGAAAGAAGAACAGCTTTTCCTAATACAGAGTCCTCCATCATCTGACTCTAACAATTTCAACCCTCACTACTCCCCAACAAATTAGTTCAGCTCAATAAACACCACCCTTCCATTCTGCTGTAGGCACACATCCCACGTATATGCCATGTTGACTGACTGACTGAGTGACTAAGTGACCTGTTCACTCTTCCCCTTCTGTGCCCTCCAGTTCAACAGCTTTGAACAGCTCTGCATCAACTTCACCAACGAGAAACTGCAACAGTTTTTCAATCACCACATGTTCGTGCTGGAGCAAGAGGAATACAAGAAAGAGGGCATTGAGTGGGAGTTCATCGACTTTGGCATGGACCTGCAGGCCTGCATCGACCTCATTGAAAAGGTACCCAGTCCTCAAGCCAAGGCCCCAAGACAGAGGGACAGCATTGTGTTCATGCCAGGATGTGTAATCTAAGGACAAGAAGTTGGAGTCATAGCATCCTGACCCTTTCTTCTCACTCCTTTTCTTTTTGTCCTTTCTGGAATTACCAGGGCCAAGAGAACACCTTTCTCTCCATCAGGGTACCCTTTCTCCCACACTACTGATCCAGTATATTCAGCTGGTCTGACTTCCAAGTTATCATCAAAATAGGAAACTTAGGAGTGAAGCAAGGGGCAAGGAGGGTGGCTCACACTTGTTTACTAGTTTACTAGGGGGCAGCTAGGTGGTGCAATGGATAGAGCACCAGTGCAGGAGTCAGGAGGACCTGAGTTCAAATCTCACCTCAGACACTTGACACTCACTAGCTGTGTGACCTTGGGCAAGTCACTTAACCCCAATTGCCTAACCCTGGGTCATCTCCAGTCATCCTGATGAATATGTGGTCACTGGATTCAGATGACTCTGGAGGAGAAGTGAGGCTGGTGACCTGCACAGCTTTCCCTCACTCAAAACAAAGTCAAGTGTAAGTCATGTCATTATTTCTCTGATGGCATGGTCTTCTTCGGCAACGAAAGACAAACACACACACCTCCAACAACTCAAGAAGCTGGAGGATATAGTGATGGAAAAAAACAGGGGTGATGATGATGATGATAACCCACTGTCACATTCTCAAACTTTCACATAAATATCATAGGATTTTGAACAGGAAGAGATATTAGAGGTCATCATAGTCCAAATTTCTTTTTACAGATGAGGAAACTGAGATTCAGAGAAGTTAGGTGGATTGTTCAAAATCACATAGGTAATAAAGAGCAGATCCAGGATTCTAACCTAAGTGTACTACTCCAACTTCATTGCTCAACTACACACTATTTCCTAGAGACTAATCCTTGTCTTTCTAGAATATCTGTATCAATACGATAATTCACTTTTAGAATTAGAATTCTACATCTCATCATCCCTTATTTCCTTTCCCTCTTCCCTACCTCATTTTCTTTCTCCCTTCTCCATAGCCCATGGGCATAATGTCCATCCTAGAGGAGGAGTGTATGTTCCCCAAGGCCACCGATATGACCTTCAAGGCCAAACTCTATGACAACCACTTGGGCAAGTCCAACAACTTCCAGAAACCCCGCAACATCAAGGGGAGACCGGAAGCCCACTTCGCACTGATCCACTATGCTGGCACTGTGGACTATAACATCCTAGGCTGGCTGCAGAAGAACAAGGACCCTCTCAATGAGACGGTGGTGGCCCTCTATCAGAAGTCTTCCCTCAAGTTGCTCAGCAACCTGTTCGCCAACTACGCAGGGGCTGATGCACGTAAGAGCAGTGGGAAACAGATGCCCACAGGACTAGGTGGTAGATCCTGAGGAGACTCCTGCATAAGAAATAGTGGGTTGTTATAAAACTGTTGCTGTTCATTACGCTGCAAGATCCACATATCCAGTGGGAAAGATAAGAAGGCATTTGACCTTTGGAGGGAGGGAGTAGCCAACCTGACAGGCCACCTGGCTGATGAAACTACAAAGAAATAGTCAATATTCCTCATTCCCTATCCTTGCCTTCATGATAAAACTAACTGTCTTCCTTCTTGATTGTCTTCTTTCTCTTCAGCTGTTGAGAAGGGCAAAGGCAAAGCCAAGAAGGGCTCTTCTTTCCAGACTGTGTCTGCCCTGCACAGGGTAAGTGCCCCGCTCCAGTTCATATCAGATCCATGGCCCTCACACTTCCCTGACACCTGGGTCCTTCTCTCCTATCCCCTTTCTTCTTTTTTCCCCTTCTTCCTCTCACTTTCCTCCATACTTGTCTCCTTCATCTATCACTATTTTCTCCTCTCTTTTCCTGCTTTTTATTTCTCTCTCCTTTGCCTTTCTCCATCTCATCTGCACGCTCACCTTTTCCTCACTTTTATTCTCCTTCCTTTTTTCCTTTTCCACTTTCTTTTCCCTTTTTTCTATTTCTCCTTTCTCTTTTTTCTATCTCATCACTTGCTTCCATTATTTTCCTTTTGCTTCTCTTCCTTTTTTTGCCTCCAATCCTCTTTGCCATCTTTTCATCTTTCCATTTCCTCTCCTTTCTTCTTTTCTTTCTCATTTTTCCCCCTCTTCCCTTTTCTTTTCTGACTTCAGGAGAACTTGAACAAACTCATGACCAATCTCCGGTCTACTCATCCCCACTTTGTGCGTTGCATCATTCCTAATGAGACCAAGTCTCCAGGTGAGATCAGAACCTCTAGGTGACCTCGGTCCATTACTGGGCATGTACTGCCCAAAGAAAATTCCTTGCTGAGACAGTTCCCTAAACATTATCCTGGAGGGACATCCTAGAAAAAGGGAACTCTGTTTTCTACCATTATTCTTCCCCAAATCACACAATGCTTTCCACCCCCATAGGTTTTCTATAACCTCTCAATTTCTCTAGCCTTTCACTCATCTATTCTTTCTTCTTCCTCTCCTGTTCACAGGTGTGATGGACAACCCCCTGGTTATGCACCAGCTACGCTGTAATGGGGTGCTTGAGGGGATTCGAATCTGCAGGAAGGGATTCCCCAACCGAATCCTTTATGGGGATTTCAGACAGAGGTGAGTGAGGGTTCCCAGGGAAGACATTCAGATCTGGAGGGTGGGGGAGGTGAGAGGTGGGGAGGGATGTGGTTGGAAACTCTCTCTTCTGCCCCTATGGGTTGAGATCTAGGGAGGGGGAATTCTCTATTCAGACAAGGACTTCACAGATAATAAGATGACCATCTTCACTTCTCCTATCAGGTATAGGATTCTGAACCCAGCAGCCATCCCTGAGGGTCAGTTCATTGACAGCAGGAAGGGGGCAGAGAAGCTGCTTGGCTCCTTGGACATTGACCACAACCAGTACAAGTTCGGTCACACCAAGGTGAGGGAGGCAGGGCCACAGAGGAGAGGGCTCACTGGGAATGTGTAGGGCAGTAGGTCTGAGGTCACAGCTGGGAGAAGAGCAGAGGGAGGGAAAGAGATCCTGCTAGTGCTTTACTACTCACCATGTCTCACTTATTCTATCAGTGCCATCTTTTTTCTTCTTTTTCCTCCCTATGCTCCAGTGCTCCTCTGGTGTTTGGGGGAACATACTAGGAAAAAAGGAAATTAAATCTCCACCAATCCATCTAAAGATAGGGGGTCCCTATCCATCCCATCCAGCATATTCCCATTTGGAATCTTATATATATTTCACAGTAGATACACATCCTCAGCTCCCTGGGTCCTTTACCCCTCCTCTCCTAATTTTTATTAGGAATATTATCAAAAATTCTCCCTTCCAGATAACCTTCACTGCCCTTCTCTATAACATACATACCTCCTTCTCAGGTGTTTTTCAAGGCTGGGCTGCTAGGCCTTCTGGAGGAGATGAGAGATGAGAGACTTTCCCGCATCATCACCCGGATCCAGGCCCAATCTAGAGGTGTTCTCTCTCGTATGGAATTCAAGAAGCTTGTGGAAAGAAGGTGAGAAGTGTTATGGGAAAGGTTCCCCAGCCTCCATTTCAATGTTGGGTCATGTCAGAGAAAATATTCCCACCGGTCTTCGAAAGAGAAGAAACACAGAAGCAGCATTCATAGGGTTGGTGGCAGGGGTAGGCAAGTCACATCTGTAGGTGTATAGAGAAGATTTTTCAGGGACCTGAGAAAAATGGAAGTAAATGTGAGGGGCTTGCCCACTGACTCCTCTCTCCTGGTTTCCCCAGAGATTCCCTGTTAATAATTCAGTGGAATATTCGAGCTTTCATGAGTGTCAAGAATTGGCCCTGGATGAAACTTTTCTTCAAGATCAAGCCATTGCTAAAGAGCGCAGAGACGGAGAAGGAGATGGCCACCATGAAGGAAGAGTTTGGGAAGCTCAAGGAAGCCTTGGAGAAGTCAGAGGCAAGACGTAAGGAACTAGAAGAGAAGATGGTGTCTTTGCTGCAGGAGAAGAATGACCTGCAGTTACAAGTCCAGGCGGTAAGACCCAGGCTCCCTCCAGATTTCTCTTTCTCACTCTCCTTCCTCAATTTCCCTCTCAAGAAAGTTTCCCCCGCACCCACAGCAAGAACATGCCCAATGCCATTGAATCCACCATCTTGGTTCCTTCTCCCTCCAAGAAAAGGTTTCCAGAAGCAGCACACACAAGGAGCGTTAGCAGAGGCTTCTCACTAAGCAGTGAGCAAATGTCCTGACTGCCAAATTCCAAACCCTCCATGTCTCCCCCACGTAGACCTCAATGGGACAGTGCTCTTCTGATAGGTTGATGCATCTGATAATCACGTTTTTATTATGTCGAATGTTTTCCAAAGCACCTTGACGTCTAATTTCTTATTTGATCCTCACCACACCCCTGTAAGGAGAGGCATTATTAACCCCACTTTCCAGATGGGAAAAGAGAGTTTCCAAGAGGCAGAGCAGGGACCAGAACCTAGATCTCTTCATGCTTCATCAGATTCTCCTTTCACCAGTTACATAATTGCCTCTTTAGAGTAGTTGCAGTCTGCTCTGTAAGGGAACTTATCCATGCTGATGAAATCCCAGATCCAACAAAATATTGAAGCAGAATCTTGAGGTTCTTTTCTTTCTTTTCCTTGGGTTCATTCATTTCTCATTCTCTCCTTCATCCTACCAAGTTGAAAGAAAAAGGTCAGAAAAAAAGAGCGATAAGGATTAGACCTGTATTTTCATTAACAGAGGAAACTCCCTCTACCAATGCAAGTCAGCACCTTCTCTTCTACTAAAAATCTTAGAGAATTGCCTATAACACCCAGAAGATAAGTGATTTGCCCAGAGGCACACAACCAGCATGTGTCAGAAGCAGGATTCGACCCTGGGCTGGGCCAGTTCTTTATTCATTTCCCATTCCCTCTCTAATGCTTTCTCCTTCTAAGCCCCAGTGCCCCAGTTCCTTTCTCTTTCTGCCTTCTCTGAAAGTTGTTATAGACTGGAAAGTCCCAGGAAGCTTTGGGATCTAAAGATAGAGGGTCCCTGCCAATCCCATCCAGCACATTCCCTTTAAGGACTGGGCCTCTTTTTCCTTGTCTCACCCCTTCCTCATTGGAGTGAGGACACAGTCTCAGCTAATGGCTCGCCAAACCCTTGCCCTCGCCCTTAGGAACAAGACAACCTGGCAGATGCAGAAGAGCGCTGTGACCAACTCATCAAAAACAAGATCCAGCTAGAAGCCAAGGTCAAGGAGCAGACAGAGCGCCTGGAGGATGAGGAGGAGATGAATGCTGAGCTCACAGCCAAGAAGCGAAAGCTGGAGGATGAGTGCTCAGAGCTCAAGAGGGACATAGATGACCTGGAGCTGACTTTGGCCAAGGTGGAGAAGGAGAAGCATGCAACAGAGAACAAGGTGAGCAGGGGTTCCCACCTAGGTGTCTCCGGCCAACATGGCTGCTAGTGGTCTATAAGTTCACCGGATTTTGAATTCTCCAACTTAAAGATCTCTTCATGAATGCATGACCCATTCACAGAATTATAGATTCATAGATCTGGGGCTGGAAGTGTCCTCAGCAGCCATGTAGTCCAACACCTCCTTTTATAGATAATGAAATAGAGGCACAGGAAAATAAAATGACTTGCCCATGGTCATTCTGAGAGTAACCATCCCAACAATGCACCTAACTCAGACCTGACCAATGGAACCACATCCTCTTCTTAGAGACCTGGAAGGATGACTCTTCCACAGCTTCCCTGAATCCCTCAACCCAGAACTTGAACTCTTCATTATTCACCAAAAGGGTTTTCCTTATGGCTAAAAAATTCTCCCCTGATATCAGCTATCAGTGAAGTTGGAGAATAGCTCCTCTCTATATTTAGTTCCACAGAGCTGAAAATAGTTATTATATTCCCCTTTGATCTTCTCTTTTCCAACCTGACATTAGAAATCAATGACAACACAATAGCTAGGTGTCGCAGGAGATAGAGTATCAGGTCTGGAGTCAGAAAGACTCATCTTCATGAATTAAAATCTGACACTCACTAGCTGGGTGATCCTGGGCAAGTCATTTAACCCTGTTTGCCTCAGTTTCCTCATCTGTAAAATGAGCTGGAGAAGGAAACGACAAACCAGTCTATCATCTTTGCAAGAAAACCCCAAATGGGGTCATGAAGAGTCAGAAATGACAGAAAATAACTAAACGAAAATAAAAAAATCAATTTAATTATCTCTTCCTTAGGAGTACCATTTTTCAGCCTAATAAGTCATTTGAAAACCTTTCCAAATTCCTTTTACATTTGCTATCTCCATAGCATTGTTTCCATTTCTGTCTTCTGAGTTCTTCAGTTTTTCTGCATCCTTCTTAAAACAGAGTCCAAAACTGGTCAACATACTGAAAAATATTGGCCACTATGAAGGAAAAACTTCTCAGTTTTTCAAACCATATTCTTTATAGCAAAATTCAATGTTATTCTACTTTCTTTCACAATAGTTCATGGCATTTACTGTCCTCTAGGACAGCTACAATGGTCTACTCTATTCACCAGAATGTCTACTTTTCCTAAATGTACATTGACCATGTTCACAGTTACTGAAGTCTTCCCCTTCCCAGTCCCTCCTTCCTCCTCTTGCCCCTCAGGTCACTAGACTGGGTAGCTGAAATTATCATCATCTTATAGGAAACACATTCCTATTCCTGCCCCATCCCCATCAAATTCCCTATGAAAATCTGGAGAAAAAAAATTAGGAGAGCGAAGCAAAGCTGTTTTCTTTCAGTTCATTGCCTGATTTCTTTAATAACTCTAGGCTTATGGACCTAACACTTATCATGGTATACTGGACTTTCCCACACATAAGGAGCTGTCATAATTAACTAGGTTGCCCCTCTGATCCCTATGGCGTTTGGGGAAACATGGTCCCTGGCATTGAATCCTGGGAATTTCCTTTGAATAAAACTTTGTTTTATTTATATATTTATACACAAGTAGTATATCACCAGTGACCTCAAAGGGGTTGGGGCTTCTTGGATTCTAGGTCAAGAACTTAACAGAGGAAATGGCCGGGCTAGATGAGATCATTGCCAAGCTGACCAAGGAAAAGAAGGCCTTGCAGGAAGCCCATCAGCAAGCACTGGATGACCTACAGGCTGAGGAGGACAAGGTCAACACCCTTACTAAGGCCAAGGTCAAGCTGGAACAGCAAGTGGATGATGTAAGTAGATGGTCAGTTGTGGGACTGGAATACCAGATTAGTCTGGTTTTTGCAAGGTGGTAGGTGGGACAAGGGGAGAAGAATCTTTCTCATGATATATTCTCAGAAGAGAAAATAGGACAAAAGACAGAGAATGGTTTCTACATGCTAGTCATTAACCTAATCTCATCACTGTTATCAGAGATGGGTGAGAGATCTCCATTGTCACCCAGGTTCAACCCCATTTTTCCTGCCTTGTACAGGAAGTTTGGGAAAAGAGGTTGAATTCCTTAACAATTGTGTGAGTTTTGTTTCAAAAAGGGATTGTTACGAATCCTAAGGTTTTATATGAAATCTAATCTTCAGTGATCACTCCATATAAATTTGGGGGTTCATCTACAGATTTCTGGTGATGTCTGTCCAACAGATTCTTGGCCAACATCTTTCTAGAACTGGACTTCTCCCAAGTCCAATTTGTCCATCCCTCATGATGTCTCAATTCCTGAGGTGATTGACCTCACAAGTTTACCAGGACAGGATCTCCATCTCACCCTGAGTTGTTGGCCTGTTTTCTTTCTCCATGCCAGCTGGAGGGATCCCTGGAACAGGAGAAGAAGATTCGGATGGACCTTGAGCGGGCAAAGCGAAAGCTAGAAGGTGACTTGAAACTGACTCAGGAGAGCATCATGGACCTGGAGAATGATAAACAGCAGCTGGATGAGCGGCTGAAAAAGTACAGCATCACCCCAATCTTCCCATTCCTTCCTTAGCTAGGAAAAATTATGTTGGTTGAGGAATCACACAGATGGGCCCAAGCTTCTGCCTCCTGCCTTCTTAAGTGTGTGGGGGGGCGGGGAGAGGGCAGGGAATCAGCGAAGCCACGAGCTGTCCTTTTATTATCCTGTGCTCTTCTGACATGACCAGCCGTATATCTTTTTCTTTTATTTTCTCTTTTTATGTCATTTCATAGTTGGCCTAGATCATATGCTACGGTCTGCTTTTAACTACCCACTCTATCTCTCTCTCTTGCCTTCAATTTCCATTTTTTAGAGATTGTGGTATTCTGAGATTCCCAACTACCTAACTTCGCTAGGGTTCATTCATAAAAACAATACCTCAAAATTATGTAACACTATAAAGTATATTCACCATTATTATTAAAATTGTTTATAACTATGAATCAATGAATGAATTAATAATCTTACTGGATTCTAAAATGAGCAATAAAGTATGTAGCACAAATATTATACCCATTTTACAGATTAGGAAGCTCAGACCAAAAAGGGTTAAGTTTGATCCAAGATCACAAAATCACAGAGCCGTAGAATTTTAGAGTTAGAAGAGTACAGGTCATCTAGATCATCTTCGATGATTTTTTTTACGAAGAACTTAGACATCATTTAGTCCAATTCATCATTATACAGATGATGAGGCATAGCTGAGATTTCCAAAGGGTTCAAGTGACTTGCTACAGATTACACAGCTAGTTAATGATAGAACCTTGACTAGAATCCAGGTCTATTGACTCTCAGTCAAAAGATCTTTCCTCTATGATAATGTCCAGTTTTCAGTGTATAGAACTATAGGCATTAAAGATATAGGTGATTAGGCTGCCCCTGTAGTGACTCCAGTATATCCTAAAGGTATCTGTCACTTCTCCATAAGTTCAGTCATTTCAGTTGTGTCCAACTCTTCATGACCCCATTTTCTGGGAAAAATACTAGAGTGGTTTGCCATTTCCTCCTCCAGCTCATTTTACAGATGAGGAAACCAAGGCAAACCGGGTTAAGAGACTTGCCCAGGATCACATAGCTAATAAGTATCTGAGGCTAGATGTGAACTCAGGAAGATGGGCTTTCCTGACTTCAGACTAGCACTCTATCTACTATGCCACATAGCATAAGTAGGGAGGTCCTTTCAAGACTTGCCTGTTGTCTCTCTCTCACCCTCATACCCGCCTCTTCCACAGGAAGGACTTTGAATTGAATGCTCTCAATGCAAGAATTGAAGACGAGCAAGCTCTGGGCAGCCAACTGCAGAAGAAACTCAAAGAGCTACAGGTAAGGCCTGGAAATGAGATGGGTACACAAATCACGAGGCACAGAAATCTTTTGTCTAGTTCTTGGCTTTCCCAACCACTCCTTCCATGGCTCCCCTTGCTTATGTGATTAGACCTTGTCAGATACTAGAACTCCATCAAGAATGAGTCAAGAAGAAAATGGAGATACACCTACAATCTCATGAAGGATTATCCAGGCCTTTCTTGGCTGAAAAGCAGGAACTTGCTATTCTATTTAGCATCAACAGGCACCATCACTACACTGAGTCAGGTTGTGGGTATGGGGAACAAGTCATCACAAAATGGACACCCAGTCCATCAGACAGTGCTCTAACTTGCTTTCAGGTCCAACTCTGTGGGAATTCAAAGGATGATAGAACTAGAAAGGAAGTTAGAGATCATCTAACCCAAGTCTCTTATTTTTAAATAAGAAAACTAAGGTTCAGGAAAGTTAAGTGATTTCCCAAAGATCATTCAAGTAGCATGTTCAAGATTTGAACCTGGATTTACCAACTACCAATTCAGAGGTGCTTTCCACTAGAAGGCCATGTTACTTGCTCCTTTCCTCCCAAGGGAAGTATTATTGCCTAATATTCCTAGAACCTCCTTAGGGAGGACATTGAAGTCTACTTATTGTGCTAAGTCACTGGGATGAATTACAACACTTGCTCATAACAATCACTCATACACTTGCAGCCTGTCACCTCTTCCTTCCTCAATCTCGATTCCTTGGGTCAAAGAAGCCACTGGCTTATATTTCCCAGAATTATAGTCATATAGTTCTCTCCTTTTTTCCTCTCTGTTCTCATCATGACAAATTCAGAATTCTCAAGCTGAAAGGCCCTTAGCAATCATTGAGTCCAACCTTACCTTACCACCCCTTATCTTCCATTTTTCACTCTTCTCTCACTTGACTTTTATTACCTCAAATGGGATCAGAGATTTAGAACCTTCTAGTCCAATTTCTTCATTTTATAGATGAGGAAACTAAAGTCTAAAGAGGTTCAATGACCTGCCCAAGGTGACACAGGTAATACGTGGTAGAGGATGGATTCGAATCCTCTCTTACCCTCTTCCTCCCTCTCATTTTCTCCTTCTTCCAAAAATGTCTACAAAAACTCAACATTGGACATTGTCTATTCTGACTGGTCTTCTCCACAATAGCATTTGTCTACTGATAGGATAAAATTAGACCTACTTTCTTGATTTTTCTTGATTTTCAGGAATCAATGTTGAAAATGATGATGGTTTTGAACACAGGAAAAAGAAAGCCTTCTCAAGAAGGGGTTGCTCCGCATTTTCACCTGATAAGCCTTCGCTTTAGAGGACTTTGAGCCAAAAATAAGCCGAGATTTGACATTCTTTTGAGATAGCCCATGACAATCAATAGTCATGAACCTCCCTCTGGAATACAGCAGGGTTTGAATTCATTCTCTGAATGAAGACTCCCTAATCAAGAGTCTGGCCTTCCCATGTCTCCAAAGGTTAATGCTTCAACCTGATTCTTTGACTTTTTAAAAGTTCTAGGTCAGATTGTTGGTCCGTCTGGTCTTCAGTGAGAGACAAACGACTCCCCCTCTTCATTTGAGTCACTATGAAAATGTTGTAAATGGCGCTCACAGGTCTTTGAACACAGGACTTCAATCTGCTTTAAGAGCTAGTTTCAATACCTTTCATTCTGTAAGCAATGTGTTATCCTCCAAAGTCTTTAAAAATAAATGAGGGTCTATTTCAAGGTAATTTTTCAGAAGTGTTTAGATCCTATAGTTTAGGCCTAAGGGATGCTATAATCAGAGAGGCAATTTGGCAGAGTAGACAGAGAGCTGGGAACATTAAATCAGAAGGACCTAGATTCAGATCCCTCCTCTACCACTTACCAGCTGTGGAAGTCACTTAATATCTCTGATATGTAAAATAAGAGTTGGGTTCAAGTTGCTCATAAATCCCTTCTAGTTCTAAATTTATGATCCTATAACTTTTAGAACATGGCACATTAGAGCTCAGATGCTGACTTGGGAGTTCCACAATGGACAGACGACTCTGAATCTCTGAGTAAGTGATGTCTCTTCTCTCTGTCCCCAGGCTCGAATTGAGGAGCTAGAAGAGGAGCTGGAAGCAGAGAGAACAGCCCGGGCCAAGGTGGAGAAGCTGCGCTCAGACTTATCCAGGGAACTGGAGGAAATCAGCGAGAGGCTGGAGGAAGCTGGAGGGGCCACTTCTGTCCAGATCGAGATGAACAAGAAGAGGGAGGCCGAGTTCCAGAAGATGCGGAGGGACCTGGAAGAAGCGACGTTGCAGCACGAGGCCACGGCAGCAGCCCTGCGCAAGAAGCACGCAGACAGTGTGGCTGAGCTGGGAGAGCAGATTGACAACCTGCAGAGGGTCAAGCAGAAGCTGGAGAAGGAGAAGAGTGAGTTCAAGTTGGAGCTGGACGATGTCACTTCCAACATGGAGCAGGTCATCAAGGCCAAGGTAAGAGCTCTACAGAGGAGGCATGGTGGCTGAGTCTCTCACCTTCCAGGTCCTCTCCCTCATTCCATCCACTCACCATCTCCTCTTTATTCCTTTACCAATCTTGACATCCACTTTATTATCTCCCTTGTGTTTCTTCTCATCCTTCTTCAACCATTTCTTCTTTCCTTGATCGATCATAAGTAGATAGGTGGCATAGTAGATAGAGCATGGGACTTGGACTCAGAAAGGCTTGAGTTCAAATCTAGCCTCAGATGCTAGCCTCAGAAGCTAGCCACACTAGCTGTGTGACTTTTAACCTCTGTCTGCCTATGTTTCCTCATCTGTAAAATGAAGATAATAACAGCACCTACCACATAGGTAATTGTGAGGATCAAACGGGTTAACTTTTGTAAAGAGCTTCATAAATCAGAAAGCCTTATATAAATGTGCTACTTAGTCTCTCTTCTTTCATTTTCTTCTCTTTCTTCACTCAGCGGTTCCTTTTGTCCATGGACTCCTTCCCTTAGTGTCTCTTTGGCTCTGCTTTCTCCACCTTCCACTCTCCTTTCTGCCTCACTCTCGGAGGCCAAATCTTTATGCCATATCCCTATCCCTCATTCTTCATTACTCTCTTTATCCTCAGGCTAACTTGGAGAAGATGTGCCGAACCCTAGAAGACCAAATGAATGAGCATCGCAGCAAGGCAGAGGAGACACAGCGTTCTGTCAATGACCTCACCAGCCAAAGGGCCAAGCTGCAGACAGAAAATGGTGAGGATGGTCTAAACTGAACTGGGGGGTGGGCTCCATGAAAGGTCAACATCGTCCTCAACAATATGAATGGGCTTGGGCCACCTCCCTCCCTAAATCAGTCACAAAATCACTACCACCAGCACCAGTACCCTTCACACATATACACTACTGCTGTGAATCATTCCAAAGATCTGAGACTAAGGATCAGGATTTTTGGACAGGGGATGACTGACCTTCAGGAACTAAACAAGTACTCTCTGCTTCCCCAGGTGAGCTGTCCCGCCAGCTGGATGAGAAGGAGGCTCTGATCTCCCAGCTGACCCGAGGCAAGCTCACCTACACCCAGCAAATGGAAGATCTCAAGAGGCAACTGGAAGAGGAGGTCAAGGTGAGGCTACACTTCTCATCCACTTTCAGTCCCCTAAACATTCTTCTGGTGGAGAAATTGGCAACTACCCCAGCTCCCTCATTTCCTTCTCACACACCCCAAAGTGAGACCTCCCAGACCTTCAAAAGGAATGTATTCCAAGGGATGCTTGGCCCCTTCTCTTTGTCTCTTTCACCAGCTTGAGCTCTACAGAGGCCTCTGTTCCTACTGCGTATGAAGGACTTAGAGACAATCTAAAGCAGGGGTGGCGAACATGCAGCCTGGAGGCCACATGTGGCCCTCTAGGTCCTCAAGTGCGACCCTTTGACGGAATCTACACTTGAGGACCTAGAGGGCCACATGTGACTTTGAGATCACAGGTCCCCCACCTCTGATCTAGGAAAAGAAAAAGAGCTAATAGATAGATAGAGGAGCATGAGAGGAAATGGAGAGATGGCAAGAATGTGATGAATGAACACCCTTGGTGGAACATGAAGATGTGACACTAACTCTGGAGTCAAAAGAAACAACTTTGAACCCTGACTCAGACACTTACTTTGTGACCTTGGCCAAGTTCTAGAATGTCTCTAGGCCTCAGCTTTCTCATCTGCAAAATGAGGGTCTTGTAGAGTCTACTAGCTTTGAATCCTAGACACAGCATGGAATCATGGCTAGAGTACTGACTTTGGAGTCAGGAAGACCCAGGCTCAAAATGCACCTCAGATACAGCCCAGATGTTTGGCCCTGGCAAGCTGCTTAATCTCTCTGTGCCTCGTTTTCCTCATCTGTAAAGTGAGGGGGTTAGACTCTACAGTCTTTGAGGTCCCTTCTAGCTTTCAACCCATAGTCCTATGACATAGAGTAAGTTCTCAGAAAATACTTACATATTTATTTAATGTATTGATTAGGGATAAAGACTAAGGGTGGACTCTGAGAAAAAGTTAATAGCCAGGAAATTGATGGGAAAAAACCATCATGGAGGATGGAACATGGGATTTCTCAATCCTATACCCACAAATGGTCTATATATTGTCTTCCTCTTGCGCCCACCCTACTCCTAGGCAAAGAATGCCCTGGCACATGCCCTGCAATCCTCCCGGCATGACTGTGACCTCCTGAGGGAGCAATATGAGGAGGAGACCGAGGCCAAGGCTGAGCTCCAGCGTGTCCTGTCCAAGGCCAACTCGGAGGTGGCACAGTGGAGGACCAAGTACGAGACGGACGCCATCCAGAGGACTGAGGAGCTGGAGGAGGCCAAGTGAGTCCTGGGATCTCCCCGTCCCCTCTGTCACTACATAGAGCATGAGCCAGGCTTGGGGCTCCGGGGCCAGACCTCTCTTCAAGAAGCTCTTTGGGGGTGGGAAGCAAACCCCTTCCCCTGCTCCTGCGTCTTCTCCTCTCAGGGAAGCTTTTTGCTCGCATTATGTTTTGGATTTGAATATAAGACGAACAAAAGGTTTGTCTGTGTGCAGAGAGTTACGGCATGTGGCAGGGCTTTGATGCCCTGGGAAGGGCTGCATGGCTGGGTATATGATCTCAATGTAGGAATTGTATTTTTCCATCATACTTTTGATCTAGAACTTTACACTAAGATGTAAAGACATCTCTTTTCAGTATGGTGTTGGTATTCCTTTTCTTAAGTGAATATCATGGGGATTCTGTGTCAATGTTGTGTGCTTTAGATTGTGCTGGTACCTATTCTTAGATTGTGTGTCCTAGGTTTCTCTAGCATGGGTTCTGGATCACCCATCTCCATGCTCTCAGCTCTTCTCCCAGTCACTAATCTATTTGCATGTTCTCTACATCACTCTGATGCTGGCTGAAGACTGTTCTAGGTTTCTCTAAGAAGGGTTCTAAGGCTCCCAATAGCCGCTGGTCTTGAGCCACTGTACTGTCTGTGTGTTGCCTAGGTCAGTCTGGTACCTAGCCTCAGGCTGCTCTAGGTTTCTCTAACAAGGTTCTAGATTAATCAAGTGGCCTTGTAGGCCATAGGTGTGTCCAGAAGGTTCATGCTGCCTCCCTTTGCCTCCCACCTCCACCCTGGGCAGGAAGAAGCTGGCCCAGAGGCTGCAGGATGCAGAGGAGGCTGTAGAGGCTGTGAATGCCAAGTGCTCATCCCTGGAGAAGACCAAGCACCGACTGCAGAACGAAATTGAGGACCTGATGGTGGATGTGGAACGGTCCAATGCTGCTGCTGCTGCTCTGGACAAGAAACAGAGGAACTTTGACAAGGTGAGGACAGGCAGGATGGGGAGGGATTGCCAGAGGGTCAGAGGACTCATAAGCCTTAGAGCCTGAAGGGATGTTAAAGGACAATTATGACAATGCCTTCATCTTACAAAGCAAGAAATTAATTTGCCCAGTGTCATGAAGGTATCGGGGGCAAACCCAGGATTAAATTCCAGGTACCATCGTGCCAAATAAAATCCTTTTGCCTGGGTGGGCCATGCTACAGATGAAGAAAGAAGCAAAGACAAAGGGGGTAGAGTCCCCACAATGGGGCTAGGACAAGAGGCAGGTGAAAACAAGGAAGAGAAAGCTAGATAAGTGTCGGAGGGGCCAAAGAAGACCATAGAGAAGCTGAGTGATGCCCAGACAGAGGGGCCCAGGCGTGGAGAAGGAGGCAAAGAGAGAGATTTGGGGAGAGGAAGCCAAGGGGATGGGGAGATGGGAGGCTAGGAGGGCAAGGAAGGTGAGGACGTAGAGGGGAGATGGGTCAGGGAGTGGATACGGAAGGAGGCCCAGGAATGGGGCTGAGGGCAGTGGAGCCTGGATAACTTGCTGAGTGACTTGGTCCCCATCCTTGGTCCTTGATAAGATTCAGAGAAACTTGGACGAGGTGTGGAAGAAAAGGAGGGGGAAAGGGGAAGAGGAGAGAAAGATGAGGAGGAAGATTAAGATGGGGGAATCCAAGCAGAGAGATGGGGGAGAGGAAGAAAGAGGATAAGGCAAAAAGGAGAAGGGATATGGTATAGGAAGAAGGTGAGAAAGAAAGAAAGACAGCATTAGAGGGGCAGATGGAAGGGAGCCATTTGTACTAAAAGGACCAGACTCTCCTGGGGATGAAGGAGACAGATCATGGAGCTTCTAGCCCAGAACCCTTGGGGTGGAGCTGACAGAATGGCAGGAGCCAGCCCTGGAAAACTGTCCAGTGACCTGGTCCATCTTTGTCTAGATCCTTGCCGAGTGGAAGCAGAAATATGAGGAGTCTCAGTCCGAGCTAGAATCGTCTCAGAAGGAGGCTCGGTCCCTCAGCACAGAGCTCTTCAAGCTAAAGAATGCCTATGAGGAATCCCTGGAGCATCTGGAGACCTTCAAGAGAGAAAACAAGAACCTCCAAGGTGAGTCAGGGAGGAGGCAGCAGCAGACACAGTGATGAGTTGGCCCTGTCACCGTTATCTCCCACCTTCTTGTTTAATTGATAGTTCAGGAAGGAAATGATAGTACGTCAGCCGTGGCCCTCTTGGGGAATCCTGATGATCCGGCAGCTAAGGGCTCCCTCCCCTGCAGGATCATACCTAGAACCCCATAACCAGGTCTTCTGTCTTTGACCCACAGAGGAGATCTCAGATCTGACAGAACAGTTGGGCTCCAGTGGGAAGAGTATCCATGAGCTAGAGAAAATCCGGAAACAGCTGGAGGCAGAGAAGCTGGAACTGCAGTCAGCCCTGGAGGAAGCAGAGGTGGGAGAGGCCTGGCATCCCCTAATGCCCTTCTCCTCTTTGTCTCTTGCCTTCCTTCCCCAGCAACTCATTCCCGTTCTCTCTTATCTCCATTTCTCTACGTCTGTCCTGTCTTTGTAATTCCATCCACCTATCCATCTTCACTTCCATATTTTCAGTATCTCCCAGATCATAGGTTATAGATTTTGACCTTGAAAAGGTCTTAAAGGTCATGTGGTCCGACTCTGTCCTTTGAAACATGAGGAAACTGAATCCCCTAAATAACTCTCCCCAGGTCACTGAGGTAGTAAGTGGCAAAGCTGAGATTCAAAGCAAGGACTCTTTCTTCTCCTTGAGTCACGTTGTACCTCTCTCCTCTATTTCATCTCACGGTGGCTCCCTTCGCTCTTTCTCCTCTATTGTCTTTCTATTACGTCTCCTCTGTCTGTGAAGCCCCGCCCACGCAGGCGTCTGACTTTCTTTTTCTTCTCTATCACTTCCATCTCCCATCCCATTATTCTTTTTCTGACTCACCCTGTAATTTCATTGAAATAGGGAGTTCCTCAGAGAGGAATCAGTGCAGATTTGGCAATACATACTCCTAGAAAATTAGTTGCCTGGGGCAATGAGAGGTCAAGCGACTTACTCAGGCTCACTCAGTCAGTGTGTAGAGGTGATGTTGGAGCCAAGGTTGCCCTGTCTCAGTCCATCTCGGGATCCACTATACCGCCATGCTCAACCTCACTCAGCCTCTATAACTTGCCACACCTATCTGTCCCTCCTTGTGTTTGCACAGTCCTAAAAGCCACTCACTCTTAGCTCTTCCCCTTCATCCTCCCAGGCCTCCTTGGAGCATGAAGAGGGAAAGATCCTCCGGGCACAGCTGGAGTTCAACCAGATCAAGGCAGAGATTGAACGGAAGTTGGCAGAGAAGGATGAGGAAATGGAACAGGCCAAGCGCAACCACCTCCGGGTAGTGGATTCCCTGCAGACCTCCCTGGATGCTGAGACCCGCAGCCGGAATGAGGCCCTCCGGGTGAAGAAGAAGATGGAGGGAGACCTCAACGAGATGGAGATCCAGCTCAGCCATGCAAATCGCATAGCAGCAGAGGCCCAGAAGCAAGTCAAGACCCTGCAGGGTTTGCTCAAGGTATGTCCGTTTTTGCAGAGCCAGAGGCATTCCCACCATCACCCACCACCATGGTGATGTTTGGACAACTGTTTAGTGTTCCACAAGAAGGGCAGTGAATTTGGAGATGGGCACCCAGATTTAAATCCTGCCTCCACTACCTAGGGCAAGTCACTTAGCCTCTCCAGGCCTCAGTTTCCCCATATGTAAAATGAGGGGCTTAGACTAGAGAATGATAATAATAATTTTGTTCATTCGTTCAGTCATTTCCAGCTCTTCCTGATCCCACTTGGGGTTTTCTTGGCAAAGATACTGAAGTGGTTTTGCAGTTTCCTTCTCTAGCTCATTTTACATATGAGGAACTAAGGCAAACAAGGTTAAGTAACTTGCTCAGGATAACAGCTAGTAAGTGTCTGAGATTAGATTTGAACTCAGATCTTCCTGACTTCAAATCCAACACTGTATCCACTACACCATCTAGCTGCCCAACAATAATAATAGTTAACATTTATATAATGCCTACTGTGTACCAGGCCCTGTGCTAAGCACTTGACAAATGTTATCTCATTTGATACAACAACCATGGAAGATAAGTGCTATTTTTATCCTCATTTTACAGTTGAGGAAACTGAGGCAAAGAGAAGTTAAGTAACTTGCCCAAGGTCACACAACTAGCAAGTTCTGAGACCAGATTGGGGTTCAGGTCTCCCTAATTCCAGGCCCAGTTCTTTATTCATTAGCTGCCCTAGATGGCTTCCAAGATCTCTATTAGGTCTAAATCTATGATCCTATATTAGGAGCAAGTTCTGGTACAGGCTCTAGAACCCTGGTGCCTAGAGCAGCAACTGCAAGGTCATGGCAGGGGTATCAGTCACTGTTTGAAGGAATGGGAACTCCAAGCTTTTGCCCTTCGTAGATCTCACAGCTGCCCAGCTCAGCCCTGAGGGGGGCACTCTCATCCACCATCAGTTGACACTGCTGCCATTATCTTATCTAATGCCCATTTGTCTCATTCTCAGGACACCCAAATCCAACTGGACGATGCAGTCCGGGTCAATGATGACCTAAAGGAGAACATCGCCATTGTGGAACGCCGTAACAATCTGCTACAGGCAGAACTTGAGGAGCTACGAGCTGTGGTAGAGCAGACAGAAAGGGCCCGGAAGCTGGCTGAGCAGGAACTCATTGAGACCAGTGAAAGGGTGCAACTGCTCCACTCCCAGGTGAGAAGGGAACTCCACTGGTCAGTGTACAAAAGGTGCGCTGGTAAATATTTCACAACCAGCTCTCTGAAGAGTGTCATACCTTTACATTTAATCTGCATCACTTTCTTAAGTCTGCAAATCAATAAAATAATACATGAAACCCTGTTTGTAGTTTGCTGATTTCTGAGGTGTAAGTGCTCACACTTAATTTAACGACTGGCTCTCCAGCCTGAGCTGGCTCTAGCATATTCTGTGATTTTTAACAATATCACAAGAGAAAGTGGTCTAGAACAAAACCACTTGTTGGGTATCATCTCTGAGTATAGCACATAACACAAAATTACAGAATTTTAGAATTGGAAAGGACCCAGCAGGCATCTAGTCTGATTAGAACTCCTCCAAAAAAGAATTCCCACTATACCAGCCCCAACAAATGGACATCCATGCTTAAAGACCACCAGTGAGAAAGAGCTTTGAATGGACTTAATGGATTGCTCTGTGTTAGATAGATAATTTTTCTGGCATCAAGCCTAAATATGTCTCTTTGTCACCTCCAGCCTCAGTTTCCTCATCTATAAAATGAAGGCATTGGAATAAATCCCTTCCAGGACTAGACCCTGTGATCCTTTGATTATACATCTGTTTATGCCAACATTATTCAAGTAGGATATTTATTTGTAAAGGTAGCATGGGAGCAGTGGAAAGAAGACTAAAACTTAGAACTGAGAGAACCAGATTCGAATCGCACCTCAGAAATTCAATAGCTGTGTGACCATGGGCAAGTCACTTAACTTCTGAGATCCTCAATTTACTCCTCTGTAAAATGAGGATAACAATCCTTGAGCCCACAGTGTTTTGCAAACCTTGAAGTACAAAATATAATAGTATATAGCAAATAAATATACTAAATATGTAGCATATCAAATATAATACATACTATTATACATATAAATATATATAAATAAATATATAATAGTATATAAATATACTAAATATAGAATATATATATAATATGGTATATACTACTATATATTTTATATAATATGTAGCATGCTGTGTATTTATATTATATTGATATAATGTATAAATATATAATAGTATATAAAATATAAATATACCCAAAGATAACTGTAAAAGCTGCCATTATTTATGTGCTTTTAGATAAAGGAACTAGACTCGGTTCACTTTATGGTTGGGGGTAAACCACCCTGGGATATAGCTAATCCAGTGAGTCATGAATTTTCTTTGTTTCTCTCCCCACTCCCCAATTTAGAACACCAGCCTCATTAACCAGAAGAAGAAGATGGATGCAGACCTGTCTCAGCTCCAGACGGAAGTGGAAGAGGCAGTACAGGAGTGTAGGAATGCTGAGGAGAAAGCCAAAAAAGCCATCACTGATGTGAGTAGAGAGCCCACCATCTTCTCCCGGCCCATGTTGCTTCACGGCCATGGGTGTGCCTAGACCTAAAGGAGGCTCCCTCCCTCTCTCCACACACCCCAGGCTGCCATGATGGCAGAGGAGCTGAAGAAGGAGCAGGACACCAGTGCCCACCTGGAGAGGATGAAGAAGAACATGGAGCAGACCATCAAGGACCTGCAGCACCGGCTGGATGAGGCCGAGCAGATTGCCCTCAAGGGGGGCAAGAAGCAGCTGCAGAAGCTCGAGGCCCGGGTCCGAGAGCTGGAAAACGAGCTCGAGTCGGAGCAGAAGCGGAATGCGGAGTCAGTCAAGGGCATGAGGAAATGTGAGAGGCGCATCAAGGAGCTCACCTACCAGGTGAGCCAAACTATGACTTCAGAGCGCTTTGAGTGTTCAGGGCTCCTTTGCTCTAGACCAGTGCTAGCAAACTCAAGCAGAAATGGGGGCCACTAAACCATGCCGAATGCTCCCTGCAAGCTGCATATTGACTGAGAAAACTATATATTAACATCCTCTATGTTCTATCGTTACATCTTAATCCGATTCAAGAGTGTTGCAAGTTGCATGTAACCTAGGATGTTTGATACCTCTGTTTGAGAACCGGGTCCCCTCAGATAAAGTAAGCCTTTTCTCCTTGGCCTTCGGCATAGCTAGCTCCTTCCTCAGATGGAGAAAGCAGCAGCTAATGCCCCAACTCCTAGTCATATTCCACATCATCAGTCCCTAGAAAGACCAACCTGATAAACTCAACCTTGTAGTGTAGCATCATGGGACTATGCCTCATATTCTGAAGAAAGATCGTCCAATATAACTCAAGAACTACATTTTAGAACAGTACATAAATGTAATCATCCCCTAGAGTTCTCTAGACCTGAATAAAACACCTGAACTACTTTAAATCCTCTAGACTAGAACCCAAAGAGATAATAGCCTTTTAGCTCCAGCTCTAAGCTTCTTTCTACCTAAAATGAAAGTGCCACAATGCCTCTAGGACAATGACAAGTGATGCCACTTGTCCAACGACCTAGAAAATACCACTTGCCATGTGGCAATTCCATTTTAGGAAAAATCTCAAGATAACATCTGAGGTTCTAGAACCAAACCCAGCCTTTACTCTAGAGCAGGGTTTTTTAACTGGAATCTATGAACTTGTTTTTAAAAAATATTTTGATAATTCCATGTCAAAATGTTTTTTTCTTTGTATCTCATGTATTTCATGCATTTAAAACACAACTCTGAGAAAGAGTTCATAGGCTTCATAAAACTGCAGAAAGCATCCATGACACTGAAAAAGTTGAGAACCCCATCTCTAGAACCAAAGCCCAGAACCTCATCTTTTTCACCAGTCGACTCTCAACTCATGCCTACCGCTGCCCTTGGTTCCTTTTCCATGGAAGTAAGGAGATTACAGTGATAGTGAGTGAAAAGCAGAAAATGATGGTTCCTGGTGGAGGATTTAGTGACAAATAGTTAAAAAATTAAAAAGGAAGCAAAAAGGTCAGTGGGCTCTCCAATGATTTGTTCTTCATCCCGTTTCCCTGGCAGACAGAGGAAGACAGGAAGAACCTGCTTCGGCTGCAGGATCTGGTGGACAAGTTACAACTGAAAGTCAAGGCCTATAAGCGACAAGCTGAGGAAGCGGTAAGTGTCCACTTCCTAGGAGTTGGGAAGCCTGGGGAGTGGATACCAGAGATAGGGGTTTGGATCAGAGTAGTCTAATCAAAGCCCAAAATGGAAAAGGAGTTGGTTCCCCAAGCCAAAGATACTTAAGTAACCCCTTCTGTCCTTACTCCACCTCCAATCATTTCTTTCTGATCTTTTCCCTGCCCCCGCCACAGGAGGAACAGGCCAATACCAACCTGTCCAAGTTCCGAAAGGTCCAACATGAGCTTGATGAGGCTGAGGAACGAGCTGACATTGCTGAATCCCAGGTCAACAAGCTTCGAGCCAAGAGCCGTGACATCGGTGCCAAGGTGAGCCCCTTGTAGGGTACTCCCAATTGCCAGACGTTGTATCTCCAATGCCCCATAGTCTCCACAGCAAACACATCCATCTTGGATACCATCACTTTCTCAGAAATGACACCTCTCTCCAGGATCATCCTGTACATCAGGCGCTCTGTACACAGCTCTCCCCACATGGTTTCTTAAACATTAGGTTTCTCATCCTCTGGCTTTCTCAAGCATTGAGCTTCATACCCCAACAGACTGAGACTCTCTTTTCTAAATCTAATTGCCACTAACCAGCTGTGTCACCTTCAGTAAGTCATTTCTCAGTGACTGAGCCTCAAATCCATTTCTTTAAATCAAGAAGATTCGATGAGAAGACTTTTTTTAAGTCCCTTCTAGCTTTAAAATTCTCTGATTCTGTGAATAACATACCCAGGCTCATCATCATCCCTCTAAGATTCTTGACCTCTGCCACTTTGACCCTTACCATACACTCCTCGGGATCCAAACCCTGGAGAACTTTTACACTATTCCCAAGAGACTCCCACAAAATCTCTACCTGTCAATGAGTTCCATATCTGTCCTTTCCACAGAATGCGCCATAAATTCCATCCAAGCCCAGAAGCAGACCCTTCTCCCATAATCCTGATCCCTGACTCCATTGCCTCAGAACTGACTCGGACTTTGTTTCCTTTCAGAAGGGCTTGAATGAGGAGTAGCCAGGCCACAATGTCCTGCACTGACCTGGAGATGCAATTATGGGCCCTCTCAACTCCATGGTCTCTGTACAATAGACCCTGCCTAGGAAATAGAATAAAAGAATTCTCCTAGAAGTTGAGACACTGGCTCCTGCCTTTTCTTCTGCGCCATGTGCCCTGATGTAGAGAATCTGGGGAGATGGGATGAATTACTGGGAAGGAGAAGCTTCAGGGGAATAAGTTAGGGGGCACCCATGTATGGCTATCCACACTCAAGTAGCACCATTCTCCCTAAACTTTGGGATCAGCAAGATGGCCAGGGCTTCAATTCTACCCTTTATCCCATGGAGAATAACATGGAATAAGAGACATCATGAAACAGTGGAATGAGGACTGATTCTGGATTCCCAGGACCTGGGTTCAACTCTTACCTCTAATACCTAAAACTTGTATGACCTTGAACAAAGTCACTTAACTTTCCTGGGCCTCTGTTTCCTCTTTATTAAAAAATAAAACCCAGCTTCCAAGTCTTTTTTAGCTCATGGTCTATGATCCTATAAACAGACCAAAGAGTCCTCCTGATGTTCCCTTCTGACTGGAGGCCTGGACGGAAGATAGGACCCATTCTAGAGTCTTAAGAGAGTAGTACTGCTTTGGAGTTTGGTCAAACTCTAGAGAACGTTTGGTGAAAATATAAGGTCATCTTACCTCCATCATGGCATGGGACTATAGCTCTTGCTCTGAATCTGGGCCAATCATATTGACTGATGCACACACCCCATGATCAAAGACTGATAGATCTGGAGAAAACAGCCCTCTGCTCATGGCATTCCATCTTTTCTTTTGTCAGGTATGAGTTAGCCTCTCATATCCATTGGCCTGGTTCACTCTGAGGGATATTGGAAAAGTTGTGAGCCTTATAGACTAGCTTTCCTGAATGAGGGAATAACCTTCTAAGTCCCAGGGAAGGTCATTGTAAAGGTCAACAAGGACTTAAACCCAGATGTGATGGGGGGGGTCACATTGGCCCCCTCACCTATCATGGCATTCTATGTTACCTAGTGAGATAGTCACTACCCTACCCCACCCCCGCCAAGTACCTGCTTAGAGGCTTCCTTCCCTTTCTTCTCACCCAGTGTTTTCCTTGGGGTATAGGGGAGTCTGTTTCCCCCGCACTAGAACAGAGGAGTCAAATACACAGCCCATGGGCCAGATATGACCCACACCATTCCTGTGTGCAGCCTGAACCAGATTTAAAACGTAATTGAGAAATATTTAACAAAAAATAAATAAAAATTCACTAAATTCTAAAGAGTATTGCATTTTAAAACTAAGTCAATACATGACCTGCAGGCCCCCATTTCTATTTGAATTTGACCTCATTGCTCTAAGACCTTACATTCCTTTTTTACACCTTTACTCTCCTTCTATACGTCTGCTATCCCCACTCTTGCCCCTTCCAAGGTAGAGGGATGTTGTCTTGATCTGTGATGGCCAACACTGAGAGAGGCAGAACAGGGGTGTCATAGAATAGAGGGATGGTGGAAGGAGACCTCAGGAGGAAGGAAAGTTGGGCACACCATCACTGAAAAGTCTGAGAGTACAAACAAACAGACAGCACCAATAGGCCTTCGATGGAAGTGTGTCTGATTCCAGCCCCATAGAACAGGATGGAAAGAAGGTGAAGGGGAAACCTAAAGAAACCCCCTTCTACTTCTACCCTTCCTCTCCCAGTCCTAGCTATGTAGCTTAAGTCCTCAGCTTGTCCTCCCAGACAACCCTAGGATAGAGTCAGTACAGCTTACAGAACTCCCACCAAAGGAAGAATATTTCATTGGGGTGGGAGCTTCATTGAATGAGGCTGGAGAAGGCATTCTTAACCCAAGAGATCCATGGATAGATTTTATGTGGAACTTGGACAGGAAAAAAATTCCATCTTTGTTTTCAATGGGAACAGCTTCTAGCTGAAATTTAGTATTTCCTTTCATCATGAATGTAAGAAACAGGTAGCATGGTAGATAAAGCAGTGGACCTGGAGTCAGGAAGACCTGTGTTTGAATCCAGCCTTGGATACATATTGTGTGATCCTGGGCAAGTCACATAACTTCTGTCTGCTCCAGTTTCCTCAACTATAAAATGCAGGTAATAATAGCACTTACCTCCCAAGGCTATTGTGAGGATAAAGTGAGATAATATTTGTAAAAAGCTCTTAGCACAATGCCTGGCACACAGTAGGTACTTAATGAATTCATCTTTCCTTCCTTTTCCCTTACTAAAGGGAAAAGCCTTTTTGTCCTTATCCTCCATCAGCCTGGGTACATGATAAAGGGGCTGAGAGTGCCAAGTTAGGGGCCCATAGGCTTCACCAGACTGCTAAAGAGCACCATGACACAAAAAGGTGAAAAATCCCTGGGCTAGAGGAAGGGGACATGAGTGGAAGGAAAGAGGAGAAAACTAGGGAGACAAGTGATACAGAAAATGACCAAGGAAGAAAGACAAAGAGAAACAGAGGCAGAATGCCCAAGAAAAGGAGGTTAGGCTGAGGGAGGCGTTTCCATGTTCCAAGCACTCTCTCTCTCTCCCTTCTTTTCCTCTTTTTCTACTTTCTTTTTTCTCCTAGTCTCCTACTTATCCCCTCTCCCTCTTTCCTGGGATTTTCCCCCCACTCTGTCTCTAATTCTCTCCTGATGTCTTCGTCTCTTCCCTCTCTACAATGAAGAGGCTAGAAAGTTGGAATGAGACTAGTGAAAGTAGGAGAGACAGACAGACAGAGAGAGAGAGAGAGAGGAGAGAGAGAGAGAGAGAGAGAGGAGAGAGAGGGAGGGGAGGGAGGGAGGGGGGGGAGAGAGAGAGAGAAGGAGAGAGAGAGGGAGAGACAGAGAGAGACAGAGAGACAGAAAGAGACAGAGAGACACACACACACACACACACACAGAGACAGAAAGAGAGACAGAGAGGAAGGGACCTAAAGAGAGAGAGAGAGAGAGAGAGAGAGAGAGAGAGAGAGAGAGAGAGAGAGAGAGAGGAAAAGCTATTTTTGTTCAAAAGCAGCATTTTAATAATAAAAGCTAGAGAACAAAATCAAAGGAAGAAAGCAGAATGCAGAGACAGAAGAGGTACAGGAAAGGGGAGAAGGGGAGAAGAAGAAATGGAGAGGTGAATGGAGATACGTGGAGGGCGACCCAAGAGGTTTGGAAGGTTGGGGGGAGATGGGAAAGGCAAGTACGCAGTCATGGGTGATATTAGAGGGAAACCTCACGCTTTAGAGCAAAGCCAGATCCCAGACAGAGACATGGAATGCAGAGGCAAAGACAGTCAGAATGAGTAAGAAAAGGCAGATGGGAAGCTAGCAACAAAGGGCAGTCAGCGGAGTCCCGTGGGTGTAGACACTGGAAGCCTGCTTTAGCTGCAGAGAAGCAGCTCCCCATTCCCCCCTTACCTGGACCTTCAAAGTGCTGCTCTCTGGATCTAGCTCTCATCCTACTAGTGATTGAGCCGAGCAGGGGAGTGGGTTTGGGAAGATAGGGACAAGGAGGAGGAGGAAGCCTTGATGAAAGGAAAGGGGAAGGGGGGTGCAGGGGCCAGAACTGAAAGAGCAGAGTCTCTGAACCAATTTAACCCCTCCCTGTCCTTTCTCTCTCTTGTCAGGCGCCAAGATCCTGTACATCACTCATTCAACCACCACTCCCTACTCCCCTACTCTCATACCCTCATATAGCCCACCAACTTGCCTAGGACACAGGGTTCCTTGAGGATACACTCTACTCTCATTGTCCTGACCTGACCTCATCTAACTTGGCACTCTCAGCCCCTTTATCATGTACCCAGGCTGATGGAGGATAAGGACAAGTAGTGACATATAGGGCTCTGGGGTAAAGAGTTCAGACTGTGACATAGAATGACCCTGAGTCTAGAGAAATAGGGCATTTGGTACCCGGGGGGAGGGGTAAAAAGGGATCTGAGGTACACATCTCCTGGTAGTGGAGGGATCTGGGGCTCATGTTGGTTGGTGGAGGGACGTTGTGAAGGTACAGAGATATTCTGGGGGGCACACCTCTTACGGAGGGACATTTTATGTACATAGCTTTTTGGGAGAAGGGGGTATCCTGGGTAAGGAAAGGGGTCCTGGAGACCTGGGAATAGCATGGGACAGTGACTACAATGGAAAATTCCATCATTCTGGGGTGCTGACCTCGGCTTCCCTCCCTCCCTCGTTCACACTCCTGGAGCTATATTGAGAGGTGGCAGGGGATAGAGGATGAGAGGAGGGGGGAGTCTGGGGAGAGTGTCCTGGCATGAGTTGGGAGGGGGTAGAATTCTGGCTTAGTTCCCTGGACACAATGTCCACTTAGTCACAACAGGCATGGTCTGCTGTGGGCTGACACCCACGGCCTCAATGAGGCAGCCCATCCCAAGGGCATAGACAAGGATGTTCAAAAGGAGTTGGGGGAGCACTGAAGATAGCATCGCCCCAGAAGAGATGCAAAGGCAAACACCCCTGAGGAAAGTAGAGGGGGGACCAAAAAGGTATCTTCTTGGTGAGAGGGAGGGAGCAGACATAAAGGTTCCTTCACTGCCAGGGATGCCAAACTCAAAGCCTGGGTGTTAATCTCGGAGCATGACAGGCTTCTCAGCCATCCCCACTGACACCTGTGTCCCCCATTGCACCCCCACCTGCTCCAAATGAAAGGGATCCCCTCGTCACCACCCCATCCTTTAGACCCTAGGATTAACACCTCCAGGCTTTCCTTGCTCACCACCACCACCACCACCACCCCCCTGTACCTGTATAATTGTATGCATGTGTGTGACAAAGCAAATTTAAGTGTGTGACTGAGTATATGTATGAAAACATGCACAGGTAAAAATATGCACAGATTGTATACGAGGGAGAAGAGTATACTGATTATATATTAACATATTGGAAATATTAGATAGTAATAATCACTATCCAAAGAAATTTGAAAGGGTGGAAGAAAGGGCATGAGACAGCTATTTCCTTCAGCTTCAGAGCTCTCAAATGTCCCCCAGAACCAAGGTACCCCATCGGTGCCAGGGAGACATATAGGATTTCTCTGAAAAGTAGGAGGCATTTGTTATCCATCCCAGAGGGGGAAACTGAGTCAGAGAGAAAGGCCAGGGGGGATCTCCCTTACTTCACCTTGTCATCCTGGTATCAGCCAAAGTTTCCTTGTCAGTTGGAGTCAGGGGGAGACAGAGTACAATGGTGGGAGAGTGGAGGGGGAAAGCAACTGAGCAAACGGGGGAGAAGGTGACACACAATGAGTTTAGTTTACCACACCCCCCCCTTTGGGTTAAAAATAACTGAGGTAAGGAGTATAATGGGGAGAGAGGACAGTGTTGAAAGAAGGCTGCTGTCTTACCATTATCAGCCCATCAGCCCCTCTGAGGTGAGGAATGCACCCAAGGACTAAAAAAAGGTCCCAGAGGCAGGGGGCTGGGGCAAAGTACCTTTCATGGGCAAATCTGGGGGCCTGGTTGTCCTGCCGTCACCTCGAGGGCAAAGGATCAAGGGAGGACTAGGAGGAGAAAGGGAGGGGGAGGGTCCCTCACAATGGGTCCTAATTTGGAGAGAGGGAGTGGGGGGTGGAATATAAAAGAGATAGGAACTCTGAGGACACAGAAGCTGCACAGTCTGCTGTTGGCTTAGGTAAGAGGGGGATGACTGCTGAGGGATGTTTCCTAGATTCCCTCTCTCCACCTTGAGGAGAGGTGGGGAGCGCTGACCTCCTTGGAATTGGGGTGTTGGTAGTGGGAGGGAGTGGGATCAGAGGAGAAGGTATCCTCACTCCTTTGGATCCCTCATACCCACCCACCCACCTGGGGAATTCTATTGGAAACTTTATATCTTTATAAAGTTTCTGGTTATGGGGAGGAGGGTGGTCAGGGCACTACATCAGAAAACAGCAGCCCTTGGAAGGGTTTTATTTTAAGAGAGAAATGTTACTGAAAAGTAAAAAAAAAAAAATTAATTCCTTCTCTCTGTCTCTCTCTGTCTCTCTCTGTCTCTCCTCTGTCTCTCTCTCTCTCTCTCTCTCTCTCTCTCTGTCTCTCTCTCTGTCTCTGTCTCTGTCTCTCTCTCTCTCTCTCTCTGTCTCTCTCTCTCTCTCTCTCTCTCTCTCTCTCTCTCTCTCTCTCTCTCTCTCTCTCTCTCTCTCTCTCTCTCCTCCACCCTCGACCTTGGGATCCTTATGTCTCCATCTGTCTATTCTTATTCATCTTTCTCTGTTCATTCTCCATTTCACCGTTTTTTTCTTCCCTGATCACCTTTTTGCTTATCTCTGCCTCGTGCTTATTAATTATCTTAATCTTCTCTCTGTCTTCTGTCTCTTCTCTGTCCTGTCTCTCATCTCTCCATGTCTCTGTCTCTGTCTCTATCCCCACCTCCAATCTCTTCATGTGCCTGTGTCTGCATTTTCTTTCTCTGTCCCTAATCATAACCTTCCATCCCCAGTGTCCAGGATTCTTCTTAATTCTCTAAAAATCTAACCAGGTAAGAACCAGTCTTTCTTCTTTCCCCCAAAGCCACAGATAGCTGCATGGTGAGAGCCAGGTGGAGGGGAGTCGGGGGCTTTGCTCTCTGAGTTGCCCTGAGTTCTACGAAAAAGAATCAAATCCAATCCTATCTCATTACCTAGTCTCATGTTCATACAGAGGTCCCTCCTTTAGCTTCAAGCTGAGACTTTAAAGAAAAGGGTAAAGTAGTAGATCTTTGAAGGAAGAAGAGATAATACATGGAGGTAGGAAGCCAGAGCTAAATATGGCGTCATGGAACTGGAAGGGAGACGGAGATCAGTCATCCCTGGTGAAGTATCTCAGTTCGGTGTTATCCCTTGACTATCCCAGAACTGAAGTTTCTTGGGCCCCTATGTGTGTTTGAGTTCATTACCTCTTGGGCTCAGTGCCACCTGGTTCCTCCGGGCCACTGAGTTCTTTGTCCTTCGAATGACATTTGGGTCACAGCTGTAAGAGAACCACCAACCTTCCCACTCCCCCTTTCCTGTTACTGGAAACTCTTCCAGTTGTGTCCCTCGTCCTGTCCTCTAGTTTGCTGTGAAGATGGGTGATGCAAATATGGCTGAGTTTGGGCCTGCTGCCCAATACCTACGCAAGTCTGACAAAGAGAGGTTAGAGGCACAAACCCGGCCCTTCGACATCAGAACAGAGTGCTTTGTGCCTGATGACAAGGAGGAGTTCGTCAAAGCCAAAATTCTATCCCGAGAGGGGGGCAAGGTCACCGCCGAGACCGAGAATGGCAAGGTAAAAACGAGAAGCAGGGGGATGAAGAACGAAGAGGGGAAGAGAGGTTCCTGGGATTGTTGGTGGGGAGGTGCGGAGTTAGGGTAGGAGGAGAATACCTCTAAGAAACCTGGGGTCTCAAAAACAAAGCAGAGGATCCCACTGACCAACCTTCTAAGGCTGGTCCTACGAGATTGAGGAATGGATCTGCATTCAGCCTTTCAAACTTCCAACTCTATCCCCCTGATAATCAAGGGCGGGTATTTATGAGTCAGTTCGATAGTGTTAGCGACACGAACTCTGACCAACAGAGCTAGCCCACAAAAACAGTGGTTAATCAGGAAGGTGCTGGATCGGAATCAGAAGACTTGGGGTCTACATTCCAGAGCTGGGCAAGGAGAAGTAGAGCTAAGGACCTAGGAAGAGTATGAAAAGGGATAGGAGGCAAGAGAGGTGGGAGAGAGCTGTGGGATGGCAGATAGGGAGGAGACAGGACGACTCTGTGAGAGAGATGGGTCCTGAAGTGTCAAGCTAAGGGAAGAGTCTAGGATGGAAGACCCTTAGTCAAAAACACTCTCAGCTGCAGTGCCTATGGGCTATTAGAGCGGAGCCTGCAAGTAAAGTTGGGGAGGGCAGACAGAGGCATTATCAGTGTCTCATTTGGGCTCCTCTTCCCTGCCAGACGGTGACGGTGAAAGAAGAACTGATCATGCAGCAGAACCCACCCAAGTTTGACAAGATCGAGGATATGGCCATGCTGACCTTCCTGCATGAGCCAGCCGTGCTTTTCAACCTCAAGGAGCGCTATGCAGCCTGGATGATCTATGTGAGTGCCCACAGCTGTGGGGGTTATAGGACCCAGATCAGGGCATTGTGTTACAGCAACAAGCATATCATCTCAAGCGAAAAGGTTAAATCATCCCAAAGGAGAACCAAAATGGGACATGATCCCTGTTTCCTGTCTTTCAATATGTCCCAAGGACAGCTGTCAAGGTATTCAAGACATGTGGCAGGGCATCAGCTCCCAACTTATAGAGTGCTAGAAAAACAATCCAGGAGGAAATCCAGTCTCCATCTCTAAGTTCAGGATTCCCGGGAGCCTCCGTCAATCACTCCTTCAACACCCTCACTACACACACACACACACACCCTACATAGCCTTCACACACATACACATACCTACTCTCTCTCTCACACACACATATCCTGCTTAGCCTTCACACACACACACACACACACACCCTGCTTAGCCTTCACACACACACACACACACACACATTTTCTCTCTCTCTCTCTCACACACACACACCCTACTTAGCCTTCACACACACGCACATTCTCTCTCTGTCTCTCTCTCTCTCTCACACACACACACACACACACACACATTTTCTCTCTCTCTCTCTCACACACACACCCTACTTAGCCTTCACACACTTACACATACCTACTCTCTCTCTCACACACATATCCTGCTTAGCCTTCACACACACACACACACACACACACACACCCTGCTTAGCCTTCACACACACACACACACACACACACACACCAGAAAAACACAGTAATAGCCATGTTCTGCCTATTGTCTCCCCCATTTCTGACTCTGTGGATCTTCCTTACTTCCCCTTCCCTCACACACATCTATGCTGTTGCTGACTCTCCCCTCTCTCTGTCCCTCTCTCTTGGCTTCAGACCTACTCTGGGCTCTTCTGCGTCACCGTCAACCCTTACAAGTGGCTGCCAGTGTACAATGCAGAGGTGGTCGCTGCCTACAGGGGCAAAAAGAGGAGTGAAGCTCCACCCCACATCTTCTCCATTTCTGACAATGCCTATCAGTACATGCTGACAGGTGAGAGACCCCTCGGGAAGGAACCCTCTCTATTCCCTCTAGTTCCTCTCTTATTTCAACATCCTAACCCTATGCCTACTCCTTCTTTTCTTCAGACCGGGAGAATCAATCCATCCTCATTACGTGAGTCTCCATCATCCCCCCAGCCCAAGCACACCCATTTTCCTCTTGTGGGTGGGTGGGTTTCTGAGAGAAGACCAAAGTAGTGGGAGGAAAGAGGGTACCTCTAAGACAGTATGGAAGGAGCTAAGTGATGATAGAAAGATTTTCAGGCAAGTCAAGATTATGGAATGGATAGATAATGGAATGCTGCGATAAGATAGGAAGGTAACAGGCAGGCTTCAAAGAGAGAAGTGTAGGATGGCTCAGTTCTAATTCGCTGCTGTTGCCTCCAGCGGAGAGTCTGGGGCAGGGAAGACTGTGAACACAAAACGTGTCATCCAGTACTTTGCCAGCATTGCAGCCATAGGGGATCGTGGCAAGAAGGACAGCGCCAATGCCAGCAAGGTATTCATGGGGATGCAGGTTCAGAATGGCCCAAGACACTAGAACTCCACTACCCAGAGGGAACCACTCAGGATAGGCAGTCCTTTCGTTCAAAAACTAACTCTTGGGGTTATACCTCCACCTGCTATACGATGGACTCTCCTTTCCTTGCAAGAGGTACTGAGAAGGCAAAGAGAGAGGTAGGGCCCTGTCTGCCCATCCTCAGCCCCTGATCACCCAGCCTAGATGTTCACCAGGTCATCACCTCCAGCCAAGCCAGATTAGGCTTTTCAACCTCACCATCTGCAGACCTAGCAAAAACTGGGAGTATGAAATTTTGCTGGGGGTGTCTTCTCCCTCTACAGGGTACCCTGGAGGATCAAATCATTCAGGCCAACCCCGCCCTGGAGGCCTTTGGCAATGCTAAGACTGTGAGGAACGACAATTCTTCCCGATTTGTAAGTAATATTGACTAAATGGTAAACTCTCATAACCACACGTGATAAAGAGATCAGCGTCACAGAGCAGTGATTATTCAGCCTAGACCTAAATTTAAGAGTCAGGGCACCTGGGCTGAAATGTCATCAGATGCTTTCTAGCTTCAGGAACTCAGTCAGATCACTTAATTTCTGGAAGCTTCAATTTCCTCATCTATAAATTGGTTTAACAATAATGTGCATTTATTGACCTCTCAGGGTGGTAATTAGGCAAACATTTTGCAAACTTTAAAGCACTGTAGGGGTATAGAAATCTATCTTACCCTATAGGAAAATAGAAGGGAAGGGGGTGGCAGGGAGGGTGATAGAAGGGAGGACAGATTGAAGGAAAGGAAAATCAGAATACATGCTGTCCTGGGGTGGGAGTAGGGGGAGATAGGGTGAAAATTTGAAATTCAAAATTTTGTGGAAGTGAATGTTGAAAACTGAAAAAATAAATTTATTTTTAAAAAATAAAGCACTCTATAAGTATTGGGAAGGGGGGCCCCCTATAGTAGATATCAGACTGCCCTTGGATTCAGGCAGACCTGGATTCAAGTCTTGCTGCTTATATAGACTGGCTGTGTGATCCTGGATAAGTCATTTAACTTCCTAGTGTTCTAGAAAGCCAAGACTATAAGTTGCAGAAAAGATGGCAACCTGAATTAGTAAGGGGAGTTTACTCACCTGAGAGTTCCTTATACCAATGAAAACACAAGTTCAAGCCCTATCCCATAACATATAAATTCTATTTTGTAATGTATTGGTTGGGGCTACAATCAGAAATCACTCGCCCCTGATGTGCCAGGCCCCATACCCTTCCTAACTCCGCCAGGCTACTGTAGGATGTAGGTGAAAATAGAGAAAGGGAAGGCTCTAGGTCACAGCTGAAAAGTGGATAATGTACATGCAGAAAACTGGGAGTTCATTAAAAAAGCACATATTTTTCTAGTGACCTTATTTCCTTCTTCTATCTTAGTTTTCCTTTTCTTTTTTTATATCGTTTTCATTTCTAAACATATTCCCCTTCCTCCTGTCTCTAGAAAGCCATTCCCTGTAACAAAGATTTTTAAAAGAAAAGAAAAAAAGCAATTCAGGAAAACCTGTCAACACTTAGGATCACCAATTTATTTTATTTTATTTTTTAAGGCAGTTGGGATTAAACGACTTGCCCAGGATCACACAGCTAGTAAGTGTCTGACACCACATTGGAACTCAGGTGCTCCTGACTTCAGGTCCAGTGCTCTATCCACTGTGACACCTAGTTGTCCCTAGGTTCATAGATTTAAAGCTGGGAGAGGTCTTCTTGTTTCAGTCTCTTCAATTTACAGATAAGGAGACTGAGATCAGAGAGGTTAATGACTGGGCTAAAGTCAGGACTTGAACCTGGGTTACAAAATGACAGCTCTTATCAACCAACCATGGTGGGCTCATCCATTTCTCTGCTAGAATATGCACCATTACACACCCATAGTCCCCCAATTCTGCAAAGAAAGGAGAAAGGTGCATTTTTTCTCAGCTCCTCTCTGCCGCTAAGTTTGGTCGTTATAATCACCCAACATTCAACTTCACTTTTCTCATTCCTTCCATTCACAATACTGTTCTTATGGATAGGCTTTTCCTGATTTTCCTTACTTTGCTTTGCGTCAGCTCTGATGCTTTTCTGAATATGTCGTATTCCTAGCTTCTTATAACACAACAATACTCTATTACGGACGATAATTTGGTTAACGGTCCCCACCCCACCCCTTCAATGGGTATCAACTTTATGTCTCTTTCTCTGCGACCACAAAAAAGTGTTACTGCAAACGTGTTGGTGCCTTTTTCTGCCTATAACCTCCTTGAGATAGACACCTTGAAGTGGAGATGGGTCAGAGTATCTACAACTCGGTAGCGACTTTGCTGCCCAAACTCTCCCACATCAATTATCACATTGTTCCCTAGTTGGGAGGTGAGTCCGGGAATTATTTTGTTTTGTTTTGTTATTTTTACTTGCTCAAGGTCAAATAGTACATGAATGATGAGTACAGTCAGAGGAGGAAGGAGAGAAAAGTCCTAACTAGCCCCTCCTGATGATTTCACTTTCCTTCTGCCTCTTCCTCTTCCTCCCCCTCCTCCTCCTCCTCCTCCTCCTCCATCATTCAGGGAAAATTCATCCGGATCCATTTTGGAGCCACAGGAAAGTTGGCTTCAGCTGACATAGAGACTTGTGAGTGACAAAATTCCCTCCAAATTCTTCTGCCCGTCTTTGTCTCCATCAACCTTGCAGCTTTCCTAGGTCTCTCTCTCTCTCTAATTCTCTATATGAATCAATTTGAGTCATAAACTCTCTAAACCTGCCTAATTCTGTGCCTGTGTCATCTCTCCCAGTCTGTGTAGCTCTGATCCCGTATCATTTTACAAGTATCTCTTAGTGCTTCTACCACTGCTTCTTTATTTCTTGCTACATGTTATTATCTCCCAGCCTCCTTATCTCTGTATTTCCCAAATTCTCTCTGTCTCTGTCTCTCTACCTGTATTACTTTGTCACTCTGTCCTCCCACCTTCTCTCCGTCTCTCCATCATTGAGGTTCAATCTCCCCCATCTGTCTATCTCTCTCTCTACTTTCCTTTCTTTGCCATGTCTCATTCAGCTTCCTTATTCTTTTTGTCCCCTCTCAGATCTCCTAGAGAAGTCCCGGGTTATCTTCCAGCTAAAAGCTGAAAGAAACTACCATATCTTCTATCAGATCCTATCCAACAAGAAACCAGAGCTTCTGGGTAAGGCTCAAATCCTGAGTTTTCTCCCTTAATCACAGTACACACACATATACACCGCACATATACATTCAGTGCAAGGGAAGGGAGAGTTGAAACTACCTCTGGGGAAAGGGGTCTAAATACCTAGACTCTAATTTGCTCACTCAGAGGTTCTTCTCTCTCTTCCTCTTCATTTTATTTCCCCCTTACCTCTTGCTTTCCTTGTTCTCTTGCTTTTTCTTCTCTTCTCTCTCTCTCTCTCTCTCTCTCTCTCTCTCTCTCTCTCTCTCTCTCTCTCTCTCTCTCTCTCTCTCTCTCTCTCTCTCTCTCTCCTTCTCTCTCTCTCTTTCTCTTTCTCTCTTTCTCTCTCTCTCTCTTCTCTCTCCTCTCTCTCTCTCTCTCTCTCTCTCTCTCTCTCTCTCTCTCTCTCTCTCTCTCTCTCTCTCTCTCTCTCTCTCTCATCTTCATTCTGGCATGTGCCTGGAACAGACATGCTTTTGGTCACCAACAACCCCTATGACTACGCCTTCGTGTCCCAGGGGGAAGTGTCTGTAGCCTCCATCGATGACTCCGAGGAGCTCTTGGCCACTGATGTGAGTGAATGGGAGCTAGGGTGGGGAAGGGGATATAATGAGATGTTGACATGCTCCCCAGCTTTGCTTTGAGACTAAATTGTCCTTCTCTCTCTCCCCAACCCCCACCCACCCAGAGTGCCTTTGATGTCCTGGGCTTTACAGCAGAGGAGAAAGCTGGGGTCTACAAGCTGACAGGGGCCATCATGCATTATGGGAACATGAAGTTCAAGCAGAAGCAGAGGGAGGAGCAGGCAGAGCCAGATGGCACAGAAGGTGTGAGAGATCAGTGGGAGAGCACGGGATTGGGGGTTTGGGCAGGGACAGAGGGAAGAATGGAAGAAAAGGGAGAGAGATATTGAGAGAGGATGGGGAAAAGAAGAGGGGAAAGAGAGAGGGATGGAGGGAGGGCAAGAGGGGGGATAGAGAAGAGAAACAGAGACAGAGAGAGGAGAGACAGAGGAAGACAGAGAGAGTGGGAGAGAAAAGAGAGGGGAAAAGGAAGGGAAGAAAGAAGGGAGAATCAGAGAGAGAAGAGAGGGGGAGGAAAGAAGGAGGGAAGGAGAGAAAGAAAACAGAGAGAGAGAGAATGAGAGAGAGAGAGAGAGAGAGAGAGAGAGAGAGAGAGAGAGAGAGAGAGAGAGAGAGAGAGAGAGAGAATGAGAGCACGTGTTTGAGGCCTTGGGTCAAAAAATGAGAATTACAGCTTTATACATCATTTTCAACATCAGTTACACTCTTGCTGTGATAATTCCTAGCCTTTAATAATTCCCATGCTGTAATAGCACAAGTAAACTCATCCAACTTAAAAAATGGTGGAGCTCTACCTCATGTGCCCTACTCTGGCCCTAGCCATGGTGCAGGGCAGAGTGAGTGGTGCATTGCAAGAATAGAAGATGAGACGAAGAACTAGGAAATCTTGGTAGAGATGGAGGTACAGAGAGAACTATAGGTAAGAGGTGGAAGGGACCTCAGAGGCCTTTTAGTTCAACCCTCTCCTTTTACAGATGAGAAACTAAGAGATCTAAAGTAACTCACCCAAAATCCAAAGTCATCGAGTGGTACACCCTGGATTAGAACCCAGAACCCAGGTCCTTTGACTCTAAATCCACCAGTCTTTCCACAATGCCACAATGTCTCTCAAGAGAAGAGAAAGAGACCTCCTATAACCCTCAAAGAAAAACGAGAGTCTTCTCTTTTCTAGCTCACTGACTTTCAGCTCCCAACAGGCTCTCCACAAGGATAGTAAGCATCAAACAAACTCTAGCTTCTTTCTGATCAGACTGAGAGGTAAATCTTAATGAGGAAATTCCCTCTAGCAAAGCAGATTGGCGCATTTTCTACAACTTAAAGACTTAGGTTAAGCAACTTTTCAAGACTCACACAGCCAATAAACGTCAGTGACAGAACTTGATCTCAGGTCCTGCTTCCTTTTAAGTCTTGCTCCCCAGCCACTACATAATTCTAGTTCTTGGCTCATAGAATAATAATTATGTGTTTACATAGCACTTTAAGGTTTACAAAGCGCCTTAGATATATTATCTCATTTGAGTCTCATAAGCCTATGGGGAAGGAGCTATTATTATCCCCATTTCACACATGAGGAAACTGAGGCTGAGGGAAGTGGTGACTTGTCCAAAGTCACACAAAATTCCAAGGCAAGATTCAAACTCAGGTCTTCCTGATTCCAAGTCAACATTCTATCCACTGTGCTATTTTGCTGTTTAGCACAACCTATGAGATAGTCTTAACTTGGGTTTTCTCGACTGCCCCATCCATTATATAGTTACTTATTTAACTGAGTATTCATGAAACTAGACCTCATGAGTTAACAGTTGTTCACAAGCAAGAGGGTGCTAGTAAATGGCTCCAAACTGTGGTTAGATTCTTCTACCTACCCATTTGACTCTTCCAAAGAACTATTTGACATTTATGTTGATTGTCTAAACATAAGATAATGATGGAGAAAATGTTAACAATGCAGATTAAACTCGAAAGTGTGTTGTGCATCCATTTTCCCAGAAAGCTGGTTGTTAAACATGTACTAGCACCATCTTGCTTGCGAGCAACTGTTAACTCATGAGGTCTAGTTTCATGGGAGGTAGGTGCTCTTAGAGAACACTAATACATAGGAAATATTCAATTCAGTTCAACAACATTTATTAAATAACTACTGTGTACCAGTAGGTTCTGAGGATAGAGAGACAAAAATGAAACAGACCCTGCCCTCAAGGCACTTACATTATGAAGGGATGGAGAATGCCATGTGATAGGGATTCCAACCAAGCAATCATTCAGCATTTATTAAACATCTACCATATGACAGTTACTGTGAAGACAGGAAGAAGAACATTCTAACCTTGGGGGATAGTCTGTGTAAAGGTATGGTAGAAAATGGAATGCAAGCAACCAAGTCAATTTACTTAGAACTTGGGAGCAAAGGGGAGTATGTCTGTTTAGCTGGTTCTATGTGGGCTTGGCTCAGTAGTACCCGGCAAATGAGATGAGATCACGATGAGGAGAGTTGGGAGAGGGCTTGGGGGAACAAGGGAGAGCATGCCCAACTCTTTCCATCAGATGCTGACAAGTCAGCCTATCTCATGGGACTGAACTCGGCTGACCTGCTGAAGGGACTGTGCCACCCTCGGGTGAAGGTGGGCAATGAGTATGTCACCAAAGGTCAGAATGTCCAGCAGGTGAACTACTCCATTGGGGCCCTGGCCAAATCTGTCTATGAGAAGATGTTCAACTGGATGGTGGTTCGGATCAATGCTACTCTGGAGACCAAACAGCCACGCCAGTACTTCATTGGTGTCCTTGACATCGCTGGCTTTGAAATCTTTGATGTGAGTTGGGGGTCTAGGGTGGAGAGGAATTCTGGTTTAGATCTGAGCCCAGTAGTGTTACTGAGCTGAGAGTGGAAAACACCACATCTCACCTAGGCAAGATACACTTTGTGTAAGCCCTAATTCAAGTCCTATTTCTTCCAAGGAGACTTTGCCAAGTGCTTCAGCTCACACTGATTGCCTTCTTCTCTGAAATTCTAATATACCAGTAGTCTACCCTACACTGCTTAGCCTTGATTGAACCTGACTGCTTTGTTTGGCTCTCTCAATTGTTTCATGTGTTTTAGAATTATCTCTCTAATAGTTGACTTTTTATTATATATTTTTTCAGTTATCAAACATTTCTTTTTCTCCCTCCCCACTAGGGGAAAAAAACCTTGTAGCAAATATACATAATCAAATATAACAAATGTTTGTATTCCTACGTCAAAAATGCATGTCTCATTTTGCATATTTCTCCATCACCTGTAGGTCAGGAGGTGCAAGGCATTCCTTGTCACCATTCCTTAGGAATAATGGTTGATATTGTATTTATTAGGGTTTTTCAATCTTTTAAAATCATTTATCTTTATAATATTGATGTTATTATATAAATTGTTCCCCTGGTTCTGCTCACTTCACTGTGCATCAGTTCATAGAAAACTTCCCAGGTTTCTCCGAAACCATCTCTTTTTCATTTCTCACAACACAATAGTATTATAATTATATATATTATATATAGAATATATATAATTATATATATTCTATATATAATTATAATCATTGTAATTATATACTATAATTTGTCAACCATTCCCCAAATGATCCCCTTAGTTTCTAGTGTTTTGCTACACAAAAAGAGTTGCTATATCTCTAATAATATATAAAATATTTATAATAATAAATATAAATATTTTTCTACATACAGTAACTTTTCCTCTTTCTTTGATTCCTAATTGAATTGTAAAGTCTCCTAGGACAGGGGCCTTGACTTTTAATCCCTTATATGTTCTTCATGACAATGAGCCACAAATAGGCTCCCCATACATGCTTAAAAACTGAGACTGCCAGACCTGGGAAAGAGATATTAGACAGCAAGTAGTCTAAAACATTCCTCTTATAGGAAAATTTTCCCAAACTCACATAGCTAATTAGTGACAGAGCTAGACCTGGAATCCAGGTCTCTGAATACTCCAAATGATTCCTCTCTCTACTGCAGTGTGTCCTCTGTAATCTGGCTCCACCCATCTAGCTATCCAACCTCATCTAATCCAACTCCTCAACACATTGATTCAATTTAATAAACAGCACCCCTTCACTTGTCTGAAAAGCCAGTGTCTTCCCTGTCCCACATAGATGCCATATTCACTGATTGACTGAGTGAGTGACCTGGCCAATCTCCCCCTTCTGTTACTTCTAGTTCAACAGCTTTGAACAGCTCTGCATCAACTTTACCAACGAGAAACTGCAACAGTTTTTCAATCACCACATGTTCGTGCTGGAGCAGGAAGAATACAAGAAAGAGGGTATTGAGTGGGAGTTCATTGACTTTGGCATGGACCTGCAGGCCTGCATTGACCTCATTGAGAAGGTACTCAAAATCCACCTCTTTGACTCAGGCCCCCAGATAGAGGTACAACATCATGTCCATGACAAGATATGTAGCCTAAAGACAAGAAGTTAGAAACAAAGAATTATGACCCCTGCCCAGAAAGAGGAACAAATCCTAGAAAGAGTCAATATCTGTAACTTGAAATACTATGTCCTCCTTCTCCCAAACCAAAATGTACTGTCTAAAGGGAAATTCTTTACTCCTTGATAAATGAAAACTAAGTTCATATTTAGACATAGACACCTCGGTGGGGATCACTCTAGAGAGAAAGGAAAATAAGGAAGCTAGCAGGCATTCTCTGCCTGCTCTGACTCTTTGGGACATTTTACCACCTTTTGTAATTTCCCCATGTAGACCAGAGCCATCTACTGAATAATCACCACCACTGAGTAATCAATCCTCCACAATGTGAGTTACTTCCCTAAATGTTGAGATTGATTAGATGATTGAGCAGATTGAGTATACTAATCTGTAATGTATACATGTATTCTATACAGACTTAGAAGTCTCTAGAACACTCCATCCCTTGCTGAATTAATAAAACTTTCAGATGGATAGGAGCCTACCACCAAACACACTAGTTATTATGGTTGAGTCGAGTTCTTGAGGCTCTTTCTGCCTTTAGACCCCCAGAATGTTCAGGGACTTCTTGGATAGGAACTTTGCCTACCATATGTACCTTTCATGAAGGAAGAGTGTGGAAGGAAGGAAGGAAGGAAGGAAGGAAGGAAGGAAGGAAGGAAGGAAGGAAGGAAGGAAGGAAGGAAGGAAGGAAAATCTTCAAGGAAGCACAGGGCTATAGAAGGAAAATTACTTTTCTCTAACCCTACTGAGTATGGATGGATCTCACAGGATCATGGATTTAGAGGTGGAAGAGATCTTGGAGATCATAAAGTCTAACCCCCTTCATTTAAATGATGAGAACACTGAGGCCCAGAGAAGTCCCTGCCCAACATCAACCAAATGAAGTAATATTCATAAGGCACTTAGCACAGAGCCTGGCTTTCTTTCCCTTCCCAACATCACACAGGTAGTAACCAGGATTTGCACCCAGATCCTTTAATTTCTAAATCTAACATTCTCTCCATTGGGTCATGAAATAGATTTGACCTGAAATTATTTATATTTAGGTTAGATATTAAGAATCACTTCCTGAACTCGACCTCATTGACCTAATGACTATTCACTCCCACTTTATTTGCTACCTCACCCTCAGGTCATGAGCTAGTGGCACAGATGACTGAGACTATGAAAAGCTCCTTTGGGTCAGTAATAGATCAGGTACTCAAATGCAGGCATGAACAAGTTAACTTCCAGAGGTTCCTTCCTGTCTGGGGAGTCTATGGCTCTGTGAACCCTTGGGAGGAAATTCAGCTACATTCCCTCTTTCCTTCCCCACAGCCCATGGGCATAATGTCCATTCTGGAGGAGGAATGCATGTTCCCCAAAGCCACTGATACGACCTTCAAGGCCAAACTCTATGACAACCACCTGGGCAAATCCAACAACTTCCAAAAGCCCCGAAATGTCAAGGGGAAGCAGGAGGCCCACTTCTCCCTGATACACTATGCAGGCACCGTGGATTATAATATCATGGGCTGGCTGGAGAAGAACAAGGATCCACTCAATGAGACTGTAGTGGGCCTCTATCAGAAGTCCTCCCTCAAACTGATGGCAACCCTCTTTTCTTCCTATGCTTCTGCTGATACTGGTGAGTACCTAGCTCTGGGATCTGATAATGGCACCTTAGGAAACCTTGTGGAATTCAGCATCTGGCTAACAGGAAATGAAGAATTCCCAGATCAGAGGGAACCTCTTGCTTGGAGGTGATGATGAGCTATAGAAAAGAAGCCTCTAACTCCAACGAGGGAAGGGAAAAAAGATAAAATAAATTGGGGAGAAAAAGACAAAGAGAAAGATATGGGAAGAAGGTGGTGAATGTACTTGGGTTGGGAACTCCAGCCATAGACTAGAGCTAAAACTCTCTCATGATACAGACTAATGCCTCTTGTGCCAGGTAACTGGGAAGGTCACTACCTGAAGATTCCTCCTTAGGAAAGGGTCAAAAGTGTCATGTTATTTGGGCACTGACTGGAATGAGTTAATAGAGATGAATGGTGCCTTTCCCAAGGTGCCCAAGGCAAAGGTTAGGGTCCAGGTTAAAAGTATTAGGTCAGTGTCAGAGATCTAGAGAGTATGTATGCAAAGCAAGTGAAGAGACATGATCTGGGATTTGGGTGGAGGAGTCCCAGACTGGGAGAACAGAGAGTCCTAGTTCCCCACAGAGTTCAATACAATTTGTACTACTCAGTTCATTATGAGCATATTCATCTTTTATGGCTGGCTGGGCAAGTGAAGCTAGTCTTACCTTCTAACTTTCCCAATGGCCACCAGAGGCATCGTGAAGCTCCGGGCAAAGGGTGGTCTCTGAGCCCTATCAATCAAGTAATTAACTAGCATTTATTAAGCACCTAATCTGTGCCAGGCACCACGCTAAGTCCTGGGGATAGGAAGAAAGGCAAAAAAAACCCAAAAAACCAAAGTAGCTCGTAGCTGGCAAACTGCCTCCCTCTCCCCTTCTCCTCTCCAAAGGAAGGTAAACTTGGATGGCCAAAATGTGCTCAGTAGACTTAGGGTTTACTGGCTCCTTCCCTATTTCCCTTTCTCCCCTTCACTCCCCTCCCCTCCCCTTCTCTCCTCTTCCAAAACCTTAAACCTATTGCACTCTGAAACTGGGACTCCACTGGGGCCCTGCCTAAGGGCTCCTCTGGACCCTCCTGGCTTGAGAGTGACTATTGATAATAACTGTTGCTGTTTCCCTCCCAGCCTGATTGTCTTTCTTTTTCTTGATCTCATTAAAAGGGCCATGCTCTGGCTACTTCTTAAACAGGCCTATTCAATGAATGGGTGTTGCCTCACCCTAAGTGAGTACCTGCACAGACCTTGCCATAAAGGGGCCAAGGTCTCCCAGTGCATCCTGGGCCATCTCCAGTCATCCTGATGAATATCTGGTCACTGGATCCAGATGGCTCTGGAGGAGAAGTGAGGCTGGTGACCTGAACAGCCCTCCCTCACTCAAAACAAAGTCAAGTGCAAGTCATATAATCATTTCTCTGATGGCATGGTCTTCTGCAAAACAATTAAGATCTACTTACAGGATCAACTGGGCGGAGTCTCAGAGGAAAGGCACTAATGTTAAGGATGATTGGGAAGGAAATTTTGTAGAAGGTGGGGTTTTAACTGAGACTTAAAGCCAGGGAAGCAGGAGGAAGAGAAGGGGAGGGAGAACATTCCAGTCACTGGAGACGGCTCAGAACTGGAAGATGAAGAGATGCGGGACACAAATAAACCATATGAGATTGCCATCTGGGGGAGGGAGGTTGGTGAGGGCAGGGCAGGGAAGGAGGAAAGGATAGAATTGGGAACTTAAAACTTAAAAAAAGGTTCTTAATTGTTTTAACATGTAATTGAGAGGGAAATTATTTTTTTTAAAAAAAATACGATGTGTGAGAGGAGCAGTAAGGATGTTACTGGATCAAAGATAACATGGAGGGAATGAGGTGTAAGAAGACTGAAAAATAGGAAACAACCAGGTTACAAAGGACTTTGAGAGTCAGAGAATTTTATATCTGATCCTGGAGGCAAAGAGGAGTTTATTGAGTAGAGAAGGTGATGGGATCAGACCTGCACTTTAGGAAGACTTATTTGGCAACTGAGAGGAGGATGGATTGAAGTGGGGAGAGATGAGATAGACACCAAGCAGCAGGCTATTTTGTACTTGCCCAAGTGTAAGGTAATGAGGAGCTGCTGCAAGGTGATTATAGTGTCAGAGGAGAGAAGGGAGCATATGTGAGAGATGTTTAGAAAGTATAGGGGCTAAGAGAGAGTCAGAGAGAGTGACAGAAGATGGGGGGTATCCTTAAGACTAAGAGAAGTTAGAAAGAGGGGAAAGCTTGGGGGGAAAAGTAATAAGAAAGGAAACATAGGGAGAGAGGGGATTGTAGAGGGTAGAGGAAGAAAGTAGGCCTTCCCTCCCTGACTGATTCTTTCCTCTCTCCAATAGCTGATGCCAAAGGCAAAGGAGGCAAGAAAAAAGGGTCTTCCTTCCAGACGGTGTCAGCTCTCCACCGGGTAAGAGGGGCTAGCCACTGTGAGAAGAACTGGGAATCCTGAGATTGGCCTAGCAGAGCAGGGTGGGACGGAACTGAGAGGAAAGGGGCCAGAGGGATGTATTACCTTAGACATGCAAATTCTGCACAGGTCATATGCAAACTCAGGGCTTTTAGACTTGACTCAACACAGTTAGAGTTTCCGTGTTTCTGGGGCTAGGCCTCAGGGTACTGAAAAGATGGTTCCTGTCAACTTGAATCCTCCTTGACCACTGCCATCCATCCCCAGGAGAACCTCAACAAGCTAATGGCCAATCTAAAGACCACCCATCCCCACTTTGTTCGATGTATCATCCCCAATGAGAGGAAAGCTCCTGGTGAGTAGTGGACAGGGAAGGCAGTTAAAAAAGGTGGGAGCTAGGAAGTGCTCTGCCAACATTTACTCAGGAACTTATCTTTTATCCGGTCCTTTAATGCCCGCAGGGGTGATGGATAACCCCCTGGTAATGCACCAACTACGCTGTAATGGAGTGCTTGAAGGGATCCGAATCTGCCGGAAGGGATTCCCCAACCGAATCCTCTATGGGGATTTCAGACAGAGGTGGGTGAGGGTCCCCAGGGAAGACATTTGGACCTGGAAGGTAGGGGAGGTCAGAGGTGGGGAGGGCTGGTGGTAGAAGTTGTTTGGCGAATCATTCTCCATTTAATCGAGAATCACATGGAGAGTGAGATGACATCTCCACCTCTCCCATCAGGTACAGGATTCTGAACCCAGCAGCCATCCCTGAGGGCCAGTTCATCGACAGCAGGAAGGGGGCAGAGAAACTGCTTAGCTCCCTGGACATTGACCACAACCAGTACAAGTTTGGCCACACCAAGGTGAGGGAGGCAGGGCCACAGAGGAGAGGACTCACTGGGAATGTGTAGGGTCCCCAAGGGTAGGCAGTCTGAGGTCACAGCTGGGAGAAGGGCAGAGGGAGAGAGAGATGAATCTTATCCTATAACAACCACCACCACTTTCATCCCCAGCTTCTCTTTCTCTCTTTCCTTCATCCCCAGTCCGAGTCCTCCCTCTCTGGGAGGATGGCTCCTAGCCCATGCCTTATTGTTAGGGATCAAAAGGGGAATCCTAGAAAAGGGGAGATTTAGGTTCCATCCCATGATTCTGAATCTCTGTAATGAAATCGCTCAGTGTCACTTATTATCCTTCCACAATTCTCTCCTGCGAGGACTGTGATAACTTCCCAAGAGGATAACCCTTCCTCATCCACAACATGTGAATCTTCTCTCCAGGTGTTCTTCAAGGCTGGGCTGCTGGGGCTGCTGGAAGAGATGAGAGATGAGAGACTCTCCCGCATCATCACCCGGATTCAGGCTCAGGCCCGGGGCCAGCTGATGAGGATAGAGTTCAAGAAAATTGTGGAACGAAGGTGGGTTGAGAGAGAGGCACTGGGGAACCACTGAACCAGGGACCTAATAAGTTATCTAAATAGAATGGAAGCTATTACGAGTGCTAGGCAGTGCAGTGCATAGAATGCTAGACTTAGAATCGGGAAGAACTGCGATCTGATATGTCTCAGATATTCAGTAGTCCTCTCACACTCAGTGTTTTTATCTGTAAAATGGAGCTAATGATAGCATCTACCTTTAGGGTTCTTAATGATATCGATAACATATGAAATGCTTTGTAAGTATTAATGCACCCTATAAATGCTGGCCATTATTACTGGATAGTCTTGGGATACTATGGATTAGTCATGAACCCTAGAACTACCAAGGACATTGGGAATCATAGTTATTAGGAAGCAATGCCCTTCTCTGTCAGAGCAGTTATCCAGGAGGTAAACTGCTACTGAGATATGAGACATTTCAGTACAAAATCTGCAGGGCAAGGAGATAGTGATGGCCTGTGGAGCTGAGAGGAGATACACTATTGTGGGGAAAGTGCTAGACTTTGAGTCAAGAGAGAACTGCCTTCCAATCTCATCACTAACATTTATTAGCTCTGTGACCCGGGGTGAGTCACTTACCCTCTCTGAGACTCAGTTTCCTTCTCTGTAAGATGAGGATAATGACACCTGAGATACCTGCTTTATGGAGGTGTTGTGATGATCCGATGAGATAACATATGGAAAGTAATTTGCAAATTTGTAGTCCTATGTAAATGTCAGTTATTATTGACAGAGATAATGTGTATTAAGGAACTTCTTTGAGCATAGCACTATTCTGGGTCCTCTATGGGATACAAGGGGAGGGAGAGGATGTGCTCCAGCCCCTGAGGAATTTCCAATCTTCCATCCTCCCCTCTCAGTGGTAGGAAGTCTCTTAAAACTAAGGAGTCTTAGTGGAAGGTGGAGCCTGGTTCATGGGATGAAAGAACAAAATAAATGGGTTCATGGCACCTCTTCTCCTTACATTGACTTTTCCCTCTCAGGGATGCCCTCCTGGTGATTCAATGGAACATCCGGGCCTTCATGGGGGTCAAGAATTGGCCCTGGATGAAGCTCTACTTTAAGATTAAGCCTCTGCTGAAGAGTGCAGAGACAGAGAAGGAAATGGCCAACATGAAGGAAGAATTTGGGCGCATCAAAGATGCCCTAGAGAAGTCAGATGCTCGACGGAAGGAACTGGAGGAAAAGATGGTGTCCTTGCTTCAGGAGAAGAATGACCTGCAGCTACAAGTCCAGGCAGTAAGAACACTTGGCCCTCCTAAGTCTTCCCCACACTCCTTACCCTGCCCTTTCTTAGGAAACAACCCATCTTCCTACCCCAGGAAACCTCCTAGAGCAGTCTCTGAGTCCAAAGTCTTTTTCTCATTCTCCCGCTTTCTTCTCCTTCAATCTCTTGTTTTATTTGTTTTTATTCTGAACTTACCAAGCACCCAATAAAATAGATATTTTTGTATATGTGCTAAAAAAGAAAAATAAAATTACTCATGAAACGGCAGGTATACATTATGTATTGTTTGCTTATCTTTTAAAGTGTATAATAGTTTCAACATGTTTTTTTCAAAGCTGCTTTGTGTATTTGTGCTTCTTTTTTACTTTTCTTCTGTTCACTTTATTTTTTAAAAAAAGATGCTTTGTGAATCCTCTTTTCTTTCATTTAATTTTTTTTTGCTAGCCTTATCCCTATCCCTTCCTTTTCTGCCTTGTCCTCTTACTACTATCTTCCATTGGAAAAAAATAAAAAAATTTTAAAAAAAGCCCTTGAAGCAAACATGTATAGTCAAGCAAAAGCAATTCCCACTTTGGCTATATCTAAAAAAGTTGGCCTTATTTTATGCTTTGAATCCATTGTCCTTCTGTTAAGTACATAACGTGCTTCACTGTCAGTCCTCGGGGATCACAGCTGGTCATTGCGTTGATCAGAGTTTTCAAGTCTTGTTCTTTATAATCTTGTTATTGTTCTATAAATTGTTTTCCTGGCTCTGGTCACTTCACTGCATCAGTTCAGTCAGGCTTTTCTGAAACTGTCCGTGTTGGCTTTTCTTATGGCACTGTAACATTCCATTACATTCACATGGCGTAATTTGTTTGGCCCTTGCTCAATTGGTAGAATCTCTCTTCAATCTCTCATTTTCTCCATGCTTTGCTCCCAGGAACAAGACAACCTGGCGGATGCAGAAGAGCGCTGTGACCAACTCATCAAAAACAAGATCCAGCTGGAGGCCAAGGTCAAGGAGCAGACAGAGCGCCTGGAGGATGAGGAGGAGATGAATGCTGAGCTCACAGCCAAGAAGCGAAAGCTGGAGGATGAGTGCTCAGAGCTCAAGAAGGACATTGATGACCTGGAGCTGACCTTGGCCAAGGTGGAGAAGGAGAAGCATGCAACGGAGAACAAGGTAAGCAAAGGGATCCCTTCCCGCTCCATCTCCAGACCTCCATGGGACTCCCAGGTCATATCGGCTTCTGCCATAGGGCCAGGTCACTAGTAACACCCATAACCAAATCTGCCTTACCCTCAGTGGTCTATGAGGTTAACTTAAACCCTAATATCACTCCTGGCAATACTTCTTATGAATAATCAGTTAACTGGTTTGGGTCTGCCAACTTTTGATCACAATGGTGGATGGGAATCCCACAGGTGAAAAACCTGACAGAGGAGATGGCTGGGCTAGATGAAATCATTGCCAAGCTGACTAAAGAGAAGAAAGCCCTGCAAGAGGCCCATCAGCAAGCACTAGATGACCTTCAGGTTGAGGAAGACAAGGTCAACACACTGACCAAATCCAAGCTCAAGCTGGAACAGCAAGTGGATGATGTGAGTAGCTTTGACCCCTTCCCCTTATTTCGCTGAACTAGTTCTTCCAGAAGACTCCAGTGATCTAAGAGAGCAGGGGACCTCTTTCACTCTCTATATGACCTTGGGTTATGTCATCCAATCTCCTTGGTCCTTAAACTCCCTTCCATTTTGAGATCTACAAGATCCTATGATCTCCAACACCTTGTACACTAACATGCACGTAGCAGAATCCTATTAAGCATTAGTTGAACTGGATTAAATAAAATCCACTTGTCTTATTCCTGAGGCCACTGGAACTTCTGTGTTATCTGAGATCCTCCTTCAGACTTTATCCTTGTTTCCTTCAGGTCCCATATACTTAAGGACAGGAGCCCCATGAACTTTAGGTCTAGGGTTAAGGTTGAGCAGAGGATTCTGTATAGTAGATTCTTGGTCTTGCCTGGAATAGTCTCTCTCTGACTGTGCAAATGTTTCTATCCCTTTGTCTTTCTTTCTGTCTCTGTCTCTCTATCTCTCTATCAGCTGGAAGGATCCCTGGAACAGGAGAAAAAGGTCCGGATGGACCTGGAGCGGGCAAAGAGGAAGCTGGAAGGAGACCTCAAGCTGACCCAGGAGAGCATCATGGACCTAGAGAATGACAAGTTGCAACTAGAGGAGAAACTCAAGAAGTATGAGCCCATGGTGGGGAGGAGGCAGGGCATATGAGATCTGTGCATCAGTCAGAGGGCACATCAGACAGACAGACCACTCAGCCTCCATTGTACTGCTAGTTTCTTGGGGGCATTAGGGAATGACTAATGTAGCCCCTTCCATAGGTCAGATTTATCCCAATCATTCACCTTCTCCCCATTCATACTCCCTGGAAAAGTCGACATTGACCATTTGTCTCTGGGGGTAAACTGAGTGCCCTAGAAAAGGGGAAGAGAAAAAGTAGAAATGAAGGAGGGGGAATGCCCAACATCCACCAACTGCCTCCATTCCAGGAAGGAGTTTGACATCAGTCAGCTGAACAGCAAAATCGAGGACGAGCAGGCAGTGGCTCTCCAGCTACAGAAGAAACTAAAGGAAAACCAGGTAATTGCCCAGACAACTAGGTAGAGGCCCCTGGGGAGAACTGAAGGGTTTTGATACCTCAGAGAAGACACCTGGAACATTCTAGAATATGGAATCATATAGTAGTATATTATATCATGTATCATATAACAGGGCAGCTGGGTGGCTCAGTGGATAGAGGTCTGAGCCTAGAGGCAAGAAGATCTGAGTTCAAATCCAGCCTGGGACATTTACTATCTGTGTGACCCTGGGCAAGTCATTTAACTCTGTTTGCCTCAGTTTCCTTTTCTGTAAAATGAGTTGGAGAAGGAAATGGCATCTTTGCCAAGAAAATCCCAAATGGGGGTCACAAGTATGACAAAACTTCTCATCTAAAGGAAGAAGGCCCTCAGAGCGCAGTTCAATGTTACAGATGAAACCCATGGAGTTTGACTTAACCAAAGTCATACAGGTAGTAAGGGTCAGAGGGAGAATTTAAAGTCAGGTTCTATGACTCTAGAGCTAGGACTCCTTCTACAATAGCACAAGCCTCCTCTCCTCGGGCAACCTCAAAGTTAATTAACAATGAGACTCAGTCCCTTTCCCCTGAGAATCTAGCAACTCTCTAGAATGATAATTATTTCTCAGAAGAGAATAATTCACTTTCAGTCCAGAACAGCCTCAAATTGGGCTATTCTGGAAGCAGGAGTGGGGGGATATCTCCTAACACTTAGACACTTTTTTTCTGGGATAAAAAGTTGTGCTGCTTTCTTTTCCTGGTCCCTTCTCTCTAAAGCAAATGATGGAAAAAGCTCCCTCCCCATCTCTCCCCTTTCCTCCTATACAAAGAAGCAGACGATCACAAAGATAGGTGGGAAGCCTGGGGATCCCTCTTTTAAAAAATACTTCATAGCTTTTAACAAGAACAAAGAGTCAGGTAAACATTCAAAACAAGAAATAAAATCTTACAAGTAAAATCTTAGTATTTAACAAAGTGGAACCAAAGGTATTGACAAACATGAAAAAAATAAACATATTTTCATTGGGTGCTTTTCCAGGTCTACCTAAAATTTTGTTACCTCTGGCTTTGTTTTCTTCTCTTTTTAAAAAAAATATGTAGCTATAGTCAATGTATTTGCAGTTCAGGTGTTGTAACATTGTTTCATTTTGTCTTTGCATATTTCTTTATGTGCAGCATTAGCTTTGTATAAGGAATGTATCTGACTACAACTACTGACACCTCATGCACAATTTTCCCTCCCTCCAGACCACTCGTTTCCCCAAAGATACTCTCTGCCATCCACCTGCTGTGGACTCTGTTCATTTAGCCAGGATTCAATTCAATTTGGCAAATATTTACTAAGCACCTATTGTGCGCGTATCATCGTGTAGAGCATATGCTACTCGTAGTAGGGCCAAATATGTGCCAGATGTGGTCAAAATGACAGCGTCCTGCTCGCAAATACATTGATTCCTTGTGATGAGAAGCTCATTTTATCCTTACTTGGGTACACATCTGGCTGGAGGTAACCTGGTATAGTGGGGAAAAGGCTGGAAATGAGAGCACTAAGGCAAAACAGATTAAAACAGTAACTAATAATAATCTTTGCATTTATATGTTTATATATGCATTTATATATTTATATATAAATATATTTATATTCTTTATATATTATTATATTGTACATTTTATATATTATATATTTCTATATAAAACTTTATATATACATTTATATACTTATATATAAATTTATATTCTATATTGTTATATATTTATACATAAATTTATTTATATATAAATTTTATATTCTATATTCTGTTATATATTTATACATAAATTTATTTATGTATAAATTTTATATATGCATTTATATATTTAAATAGTACCAAATATTTGCAAAATATGCAATAATAATAGCTAACATTTATATGGTGCTTACTAGGTGCCAGGCACTGTTCTAAGTTGTTTTACAGTTATTTCCTCATTTGATCCATATAGCAACCCTTTATTCTATTATTATTTCCATTGTGCAATCGAGGAGACTGAGGCAGGCAGAAGTTAAATGACTTGCCCAGGGTCATACAGCTAGTAAATATCTGAGGCTAGATTTGAACTCAGGGCTTACTGACATCAGGCCCGAGGCTCCATCCATTGAGCCACTGAACATTATCTCATCTGGTCCTCACAACAACCTTCTAAGGTAGAGGTTTTTATTATTCCCATTTTTTTAGATCAGGAAACTGAGGCTGAGAGAGGGGAAGTTACTTACCCAAGATCATGCTATCCACTCTAGCACCTAGTTGCTTCCAGCCCTGATCCTGTGATTTACTGACTAGATGTCCTTGGGCAAGTTATATAACTTTCATGAACTCTAATTTCTGTAATATGTGCGTGTTAACATGAGGTATCCCCAAAGACTTAGTATAGTTTCATGTGTAGTTGTTGCCGGGTTTTTAAAAACAACTTTAAACTGCACTAAGACTTTTGGGACGCTGTGTTTGTCCTACCACCCTCACAGGCTGTTAATTTATTCAGTGGGATAATGTGAGCGAAACAGTTAGTAGCCAGACAATAGTGTATAAAGGTCAGCTATTATTATCTTTCACTCAAGTCCCATGGGACACCCCATCACAGTATGGAGGTGACCTTAAAGTCCTGGAAGGCTACGCCAACAGAACACAGGCTCCAGTGGGTCCATCCAATCAAGCAAGAGAGGCTTTGAGGATTGGCTCAGCAGCAAGCTGTATCTGGCATTCAAGGACCAGGATGGCTAAGTTGAGAGACAGACAGACAGACAGGCTCATCCATCATCAGCAAATTGGCCTGTCCTGGTTGCTTCTGACCATAGCAACCGTAGATCATTTACTGAAGTATGTTTGGGGACAGGAGGTTGAAGGGGGTTCTGATCTGTATCTAGGAAGAAAATCACCACACAAATGAAACTCCAGATTTTTTGGAGTAGTGTTGAATGATGATGATGTAAGCTGAAGGGAGATTTTGAAAGGGGACATAGTCTGTTCTCCTCTTAGCATCCAAGAAAGAGGGAAAGAAGCATTAATATAATACCTACAATATGTCAGGCACCTAAATGCTGTACAAATCTTATCTTATTTGATTCTCAAAACAGCCCTGAGAATTAAGTGCTGTTAGTATCCATTTTTTGGGGTGGGGAAACTGAGGTAAAGTGACTTGCCCATGGTGAGAAACCAGTAAGCGTCAGACTTGGAACCTGAATTCAGGTCTTACTGGCTCAAGAACAAGGACTCTATCCACTGCATTACCTCAACGGGGCTACCTAAGAGCGTATACTGCCAATAATCCTTCAGGACTAAGTACTAGCATTTCCACTGAGTGCCAGTGCAATAAAAACAAATGTTTCATGCATTTGATCAAGTTCAGAGATCTCTCTCCTGGGAAAACTAGTTCTATTTTAAATGACTTCATAAGATCTTGGGGCATAAAGTTGGAAGGAATCTTAGAGATCCATTCCATTAAACAAAAATAATAATAGCTAACATTTATATGATACTTTTAAGGTTTGCAAAGCACTTTACAAATATGATCTCATTTTTTTAACGTCACAACAATCCTGAGATAGGTGCCAATATTATCCCCATTTTACAAATGGGGAAACGGAAACAGACATAGGTTAAGTGACTTGCTCAGGGTCACCCAGCTAAGAAGTATCTGAGGCAGGGTTTTAACTCAGTTCTTACCCACTCCAGCCCCAGCACTTGATCCACTGTGCTACCTAGGTACCTGATTATTTTATTTAAAATTTTTATAAATTTTTATGTTTTATTAAAAATTTTATTTTTTAATGTATTAATGTGCCAGGCATTATGCTAAGTGCTGAGGATATAAATACAAAAATGAAACAAACCATTAAGAAGCTTCATTCTATTAATCATCTATCTAATCCAATCTCCTCCTTCCAACACCACCCCATATTACAAATGAGAAAACTGACAGGGGAAATGACTGACTCAGTCACGTGGCCCTACATAGTAAAACTAGTCTTTGGGCCCCTGTCTCCTTTGCGTCCTCCAGGTGTGGATTCACTGTGATTCACTGGCTGGATTTTTTTTTGTGGGGGGGAATGGGAAAAAGAGCTTTGTTTGTGTCTCCTCCCTTTGTTATAATAGCTTGAATTGTCTTTAGCGCTTTTAAGTTTACAAAAAAACCCTGTCCTCACAACTCTGAGGTAGATTGGTCAAGTGTTATTGTCATTATCCCCTTTGTATAGATGAGAAAATGACAGCTCAGAGAACTTAAGTGACTTGCCCAGACTCACAAAACCGAGTGAGTATAAGAGCCTGAACTTGATTCCAGATCATCATCTGTCTTCAAGAGCCGTTAACAGTTTTTCTGCTTTGCTTTGCGTCTCCCCTTCGAAGAAATAGTTTCCATCATTTGCTCTATGCTACAGAAGAAAAGCATTCTCTTCTCATTTCAACTGAGATGCTCCCCTCTGCTGGGAAGTGGGAAAATGGCTCTCCTCTCCTGCTCCTGGTTTCCACAGCACTGAAAATAAATAAGTATATATCCCGCAGGAAACTACACCTTGCTAACACAAAGGGCCCTAGAGTTCAGACACTGTCCTAAAGGAAAGGACCACATCCCACCCTCTGCCTGGCCCCTGCTGCAGCCCAAGAATGAAGCAGTGAGCGGAACACGAAGTCCTAAGTAGAAGAAAAAAACATACTTTTTAGGGTCAGAAGACCTGAATTTGAGTCCAAGTTCTAGAACTTACTAGTTTCATGACCTTAGGCAAGTTATAAACTTCTTCTTCATCTGTAAAATGGAGATAACAATATTAGTAGTTTCTGCCTCATGGAATTGCTTTGGGGAAAGTGCTTTGTGAACCTCAAAGTGAGTGTGAAGTGGCCTTTCCGTCAGATACATGGATGGGTGGACAGGCAAACAAGGGAAGCAGGTGAAGATGGTGCCCCACTAAAATACCCATAAAATTAACTATGCTCCTGGAACTCAACATTAGGAAACAAATACAAGAAAACCTCAAAAATCAGTCAGGTCAGGGAATTACAGACTGGGGATGGGGGTGGAGAGTCAATAGTTAATTGACTTTTCTGGTTACCTGAGAATAAACAGAAGACACTTTTTTTTCAGGTCTTTCCCATGCAAATCTATATAGACTATCCATTGTCTTGCTCTAGGAAGCAAACCATAATGAATCTTATGGAAATTTCCTCTGGTGACTCAGATATTACACTAACTCAGAGTCATCTCTCTGAACACAAATTCTCATCATCCTATACTGTAGTTGTAGAAGGTACAAGAAACTGAATTGAAGCTGCCCTAAGCCAAGGACGTAGCCTGAAAGTATTACTTTATTTTTAACTAAGTCTTTGCTATTTTTGTCATTGTTTGAGCACTTCCCTTAAAAATGGAGGGCAAAGAGGAAAGAATCAATCGTTGAAATTGGGCATTAAAATAAGAGCCACCAGAGTAATCTGAATTCCAGATAGGAGAGATGCCATTATCCAATGATTTAGATTCTAGGTCATGGTGTAGCAAAGAGATCATCTCTCAGGAGTCTTGGGTTCATAGGTCAGCTCTGATGCTGTGCAAACATGGGCAAGTTACTCTATGAGCCTCAGTTTTATTATCTATAAAATGGGAACAATCCTACCTGTACCATCTACTTCCCAGTACTGCTGGGAGAGGGGGAAAAAACTTGTGTGTGTGTGTGTTTGGTTTTTTCAGGTTCTAGTATTGATAGAGGATTGCCAGTGTTATCTAGATGAGATCGGGCTTCATTGTGTCCCATCTGTTTTAGAGTTAGTATCATGGTTGGTAAAAATCATGTGTCTGGATTTCTTTCAGCCCTTTTTTTCCTTTTCTCTTCTTTTTGGCTTTGTATTTCCCATGACCCTCTTTTCCAGTATGACAGGTCCACTTTTTTCTGGCCCCCTCCTAAGTCAGTGAGCCTTGAGGTCCTTGAGTTAGCTTTTGGCCAAAGTCATCCCCTTTCCTCTCTTCTCAACTAGATTCCAGACGTCTCCTTTTGAAGACAAGACCCAGGTCTTCTTTATTCAAATTCTCTTCTCTCTGTCCCCAGGCTCGAATTGAGGAGTTAGAAGAGGAACTGGAAGCAGAGAGAACAGCCCGGGCCAAGGTGGAGAAGCTGCGCTCAGACTTATCCAGGGAACTGGAGGAAATCAGCGAGAGGCTGGAGGAGGCTGGAGGGGCCACTTCTGTCCAGATCGAGATGAACAAGAAGAGGGAGGCCGAGTTCCAGAAGATACGGAGGGACCTGGAAGAGGCGACGTTGCAGCACGAGGCCACGGCAGCAGCCCTGCGCAAGAAGCACGCAGACAGCGTGGCTGAGCTGGGAGAGCAGATTGACAACCTGCAGAGGGTCAAGCAGAAGCTGGAGAAGGAGAAGAGTGAGTTCAAGCTGGAGCTGGACGATGTCACCTCCAACATGGAGCAGATCATCAAGGCCAAGGTAAGAGGGGGAAGAAGAGACAGACAGACAGAGAGACAGAGACAGACTGTCTGAGAGACAAAAGAGGAAGACAGAGAGAAAAGAGGGAGAGAGAGAGAGAGAGAGAGAGAGAGAGAGAGAGAGAGAGAGAGAGAGAGAGAGAGAGAGAGAGAGAGAGATGAAGGAAGGAAGGGAGAGAGGGAAGGAGCCTGTTTCTGGTTTGGTTTCTCTTTCACCTCCGGTTGTTTTCTTCTCTTGTCCTCTGTTTTCTTTTGTCAGTCTTTCAACAAAGCAATAAACATTTAGTAAGTGGCTATGAAGCTCAGAGCATGGTAGCTAGTTGCTGAGGAAACAAGATTCTTTAAAAAGTACTTCCTGCCCTCAAGGAGCTTATGATCTTACAGAAGGGATAGACATAGCTCTAATAAGTATCCTAAAACGTAGAATGTGATCTAGTCAAAATGTTAAGAGAATTCTATGAGAGATTACCTTGTCCCTCGTTGTCTTTTAGCATTGACCTACTAACATGGGAGTCAGACTAAATGATCCCCAAGGTCCCTTCCTTGGCACCTGGTGTTATTGAAAAGTGGTGCCACAAAAAATTACTAGCTTGGGAGTCAGAGTTGGACTCGGTCTGAAGTCTTACTACCTGTGTGACCTTGGGCAAATCATCATTGTCTTTGTTCATCTGCAAAACGAGGAAATCGGATCACTTCTAAAAGCCCTTTCGGTCTCCTTCCCTTCATCTCCCTTTCTCTCTGCTTCCTTTCTTACATACATCCTTCTCTTTGTTCTCCTTAATACCTCTCTCTGCAAGGACATCTAATCCTTTTTCTTCTGTATATATTTCCCTCAATCTCTCCTGCCATTCCTTTCTTTTTTTCTTTCCAACTATTTACAAAATGAATCCATTTTCATTTCCCTTTTTCCTCTGGAACGGCTCAGCTGGTAGAGTAACCATACAGCCTGATTCTGTGGAGCATCCTTAGGTTGATGGTTTGATTCCAGCTCAGAGGAGGTGCTAACATTATTTTATCCCAGGAGAATGGGAACCATCAGATAGCAGGGACAATTTTATTTTATTTTTTTTGTTTTTTGGCTTTCTAACTTCAGCACCTAGCACAGTATCTTGTCCAATTTTTTTGGCCCAGACCTGAGATTTTAATCCATTTTAGGACCTCCCTCGACCAAAGCAGATTGTCCGTTTTTCTGCAATTTACAGAGTTACCCTGAAGCATTGAGAGGTTAAATAGCTTGCCCTGGATCACCCATCCTATGTAGATGGGGTGGGACTTAAACCCAAGTCTTCCTAACTCCAAGGACTGTACTGTATTCACGATGCCCTGGGACCTCTCCTCTTGTACCTAGTAGGTACTTAATAAATGACTGATGAAATGAATTCAACTGAACTTATTTCCCCACTTCTCTCTCATTTTTAACTATAACTCATTCTCTCTCTTCTTTCAGTCCTTTCTCAGTAGCTAGATTACTCTACTTGGTTCCCCCTATCCTTAACGCCTGTCACTTATGTTCACGGAGCCTTCATTTCTCCCTATTACTCACAGACAAACCTGGAGAAAGTGTCCCGGACTCTGGAGGATCAAGTTAGCGAGTACCGGATAAAACTGGAAGAGGCACAGCGTTCCCTCAATGACTTTACCACCCAGAGAGCCAAATTACAGACAGAGAATGGTGAGTGCCCTTCCCTTAGGTCCTTCTCTGCTGCCACTCTTTTTAGATTATTTCATACCACTCTCTGGCCCTAGCCTTCCCTGTGCTATGGTTATTGTCTAAGGCTTACTCCATACCTCACATACAAGAATCTTCACTCCTTCTGCTCTAGGTGAGCTGATTCGTCAGCTGGAGGAGAAAGAAGCACTGATCTCTCAGCTAACCAGGGGAAAACTCTCCTATACCCAGCAGATGGAGGACCTAAAGAGACAGCTAGAAGAGGAGGCCAAGGTAAGTCCAGGGTGGGAAGAGGATTTGGAGGCGCATAACTGGTGTTAACCAAGAGAGACTGAACCTAGAAGATTAGGGGTAGACTCTTGAGGCTACAAGAATACCCTAAGTGGCTAAAAATGACAAGAAAAACTACAAACACACAGGGTCAGGAGACCTTGTATTCTAGTTCTAGAGCTAGTGGCTGTTAGCTGTGTGACCTTGGGCAAACTGGACCTCTCTCACCTCAGTTTCCCCATCTACAATAATAATGCCTTATATATGTAAGGCATGTTACAGCTCATGAAGCACTTACATATTCTTTATCTCATTTAATTCTCACCAAAAGCCTGAGACATGCGTAATGAGTTATCCACATCTGACAAATGAGGCAATGAAGGCCAAGAGGGGTAAAGTGACTAATTCAGAATTAGACAATAAGCCCCAGAACCAGGAGTAGAACCCAAGTCTCTTTACACTCTAGGTAGGAAGATGACATAATAGAAAAGCACCTAACTTGGAGTTAAAAGCCCTGGGTTTATTCCCTGCTCTTCTACTTACCAACTGTACAGCCTTCACTAAATTTGGTTTTTTGGAGGCAGTCGGGTTAAGTGATTTGCCCACAGTCACAATGGCTAGTAAGTGTCTGAGTCTGAATGTGAACTGGAGTTCTTCTGACTTCCAGAGCCGCTGCTCTGTCCACCTAGCTGCCTCACCATTGTATGATCTTGAAAAAATTATTTAACCTCTGTTTCCTTATATATACAATGAAGGAGTTATAGAATAATGACCTCCAATGTCTCTGCCAATTCTAAAATTCTCTGGTTCTCTGAGTTTCAGGTTAGGAGTAGAGAGTACAAATTGGGACAGAACTTGGAGGGTTTGCATGTACCTCCCCACTAGAGGAGGTATTCTTAGTACACCTTAGTACATCTCTCGCCACCTCTGCTTTCCTGTAGGCAAAGAATGCCCTGGCACATGCCCTGCAATCCTCCCGGCATGACTGTGACCTATTGAGGGAGCAATATGAAGAGGAGACCGAGGCCAAGGCTGAGCTCCAGCGTGTCCTGTCCAAGGCCAACTCGGAGGTGGCACAGTGGAGGACCAAGTACGAGACGGACGCCATCCAGAGGACTGAGGAGCTGGAGGAGGCCAAGTGAGTTCTTGAGTCTCTCCTAACGGCACCATACTGGTCACCAAATTCCGTTCAACTCTGGATCGAGCGTAGGGTTCCCAGCAAATGGAACTGTAGTGAGTGATGTGGAGGAAGAAGGAGAACTATAGATGGGATATTCTGGGAAGACAGACAGGAGGTCAAGGCTGCGATGTCCCGACTCCAAACTGGATGTGTCACTTGTGGTTCTGCCATGGCCCATAGACTAAATCCCTCCCAGTCCTCCAGGAGAACTCACCTGCCTGAAAAGGCGCATACATCCCAATTTAAAACAATAGGGAAAGTGTCTGACTGGGAAGAAAGGGTACAAGATGGGAGGGTGATTACAGGATGAAGGAGAAGAGGAAGAAAGGGGAAACAATAATGGAATCCTCCAAAGAAGGGAAAGGGAGGTCCTCTGGAACCATCCCAATCAGGCAATGTATCCCCAACCATCTGCCCCTCCCTTTTGGCTGGCCCTAGCCCACTTCCTGTGACAGGCGAGCTTTTGGCCCGGATTATACCTGATGCACGTGTATAAGACGAGCAAAAAGCTTGTTGGTCGGAGGACCCATCATCGGCCTAGGTAAGTACCCTGGGGGAGGGGATGGAATCCAGGTACCTCCAGCCCTAGTATTGGTCCTAGGCACTAGATCCCTCTAGAATGGGAATCTCAGTAACTTTGATTCTGGAATACTAGTTTTCTATATCTCTGCTGTGTATTCTAGGCTATTGAAGAAAACTGGCTTAGTTCCCTTAGATGGCCTTGTAGCCCTAGTCTTTTCATCAGGGGCTCACCCTGCTCCTTCATAGATTTATTTCCACTCTTTTCCCCTCTGCCTCACCCAGGAAGAAGCTGGCCCAGAGGCTGCAGGATGCAGAGGAGGCTGTAGAGGCTGTGAATGCCAAGTGCTCATCCCTGGAGAAGACCAAGCACCGACTGCAGAATGAAATCGAGGACCTGATGGTGGATGTGGAACGGTCCAATGCTGCTGCTGCTGCTCTGGACAAGAAACAGAGGAACTTTGACAAGGTAAGGGCAGGAAGGTTGGGGAGGGATTGCCAGAGGGTCAGAGGACTCATCCAGTCCAAGACTTACAGCCTGAAGGGAAGTTAAAGGACATTAATGACAATTCCTTCATCTTACAAAGGAAGATATTAACTTGCCCAGTGCCATGCAGGTAGCAGGTTGCAAACCTAGATTCAATTTCAGGTGCCATGACTCCAAATCCAATCCTTTTGACAGGGTGGGCCATGCTACAGATAAAGAAGGAAGGAAAAACAAAGGGGGTAGAGTCCCCACAATGGGGCTAGGACAAGAGGCAGGTGAAGACAAGGAAGAGAAAGCTAGATAAGTGTCGGAGGGGACAAAGAAGACCATAGAGAAGCTGAGTGATGCCCAGAGGGAGGGGCCCAGGCATGGAAAAGGAGGCAAAGAGAGAGATTTGGGGAGAGGAAGCCAAGGGATGGGGAGATGGGAGACTAGGAGGGCAAGGAAGGTGAGGACGTAGAGGGGAGATGGGTCAGGGAGTGGATACGGAAGGAGGCCCAGGAATGGGGCTGAGGGCAGTGGAGCCTGGATAACTTGCTGTGTGACTTGGTCCCCATCCTTGGTCCTTGATAAGATTCAGAGAAATTTGGACGAGGTGTGGAAGAAAAGGAGGGGGAAAGGGGAAGAGGAGAGAAAGATGAGAAGGAAGATTAAGATGGGGGAATCCAAGCAGAGAGATGGGGGAGAGGAAGAAAGAGGATAAGGCAAAAAGGAGAAGGGATATGGTATAGGAAGAAGGTGAGAAAGAAAGAAAGACAGCATTAGAGGGGCAGATGGAAGGGAGCCATTTGTACTAAAAGGACCAGACTCTCCTGGGGATGAAGGAGACAGATCATGGAGCTTCTAGCCCAGAACCCTTGGGGTGGAGCTGACAGAATGGCAGGAGCCAGCCCTGGGAAACTGTCCAGTGACCTGGTCCATCATTGCCTAGATCCTTGCCGAGTGGAAGCAGAAATATGAGGAGTCTCAGTCAGAGCTAGAATCGTCTCAGAAGGAGGCTCGATCCCTCAGCACAGAGCTCTTCAAGCTAAAGAATGCCTATGAGGAATCCCTGGAGCATCTGGAGACCTTCAAGAGAGAAAACAAGAACCTCCAAGGTGAGTCAGGGAGGAGGCAGCAGTAGCTGGGGAAAGTGTTAGGAAAGGGCAGCCGTGTGGAAGTGAGATCACAGTCCCTGAGATCCTTCTCCCATTTCTCCCCTCCCTCAGAGGAAATCTCAGACCTGACAGAGCAACTGGGAGAAGGGGGAAAGAACATTCATGAGCTGGAGAAGATCCGGAAGCAACTGGAAGTTGAGAAATTGGAGCTTCAGTCAGCTCTGGAGGAAGCAGAGGTGAGAGAGGGGATGATTTCTGCTTTCTCTCCCTTCCTCCTATCTCTCTATTCAGCCCTCCCTCACTCAAACCAAAGTCAACTGCAAGTCATGTCATCATCTTGATGTCATGGTCCTCTTGGAAAGCAAAGGACAAACACAGCCTCTCTATCTTATCCCCAGTATGGAAGGGAAACCATTTCAGGCTAAGTGCTCGATCCATTTGTTAAAATCTGTCTCCTCCTCTGGCCCCATCATGGTAATGTTCTCTCCCTTCCTCTCAGATTCCACTTCTTTATACTTTAAGAAAAAGCATCTCCCTAAACGTTTCTCCCATGTCTCACCTTCCTCAAGGATGCCCCAGAATAGCTATGTCGAGGTCCCATATTCTACATGGTTGCCTCTAAGGAAAAGGTGACAGAGACTTGCACTACAGAAAACACCATGAGCTGGGTCCAAGTGATGATTTAAAAAAAAACCCAATTCTGTCAGAGGCAATGAAGAGTAACGCCCTCTATGTAACAATGAAAGGCTACAACACACTGCACAGCCATATTCTCATTTGACAATCATGGTATCCTCTGTGAAGTAAATTGGGCTGGGTTTTTTTTTTTTAATCCTTGCTTTACAAATGTGAAAAGTGAGACTCCGACAGTTCATGGAAGAAATGGCACCAGAATCTGGGGTTCCTTCTGTGCTAGGGCTCCTTCTACCACATCACTTTTTCTAGGCAGCATATTCCTCTGCTCTACAATCCACATCTCCTTACCTCTTATGCTGTTTCTATCAAACTGTAATTTCTTATGTGTACCATTGCCGTCTATCTCTCCCTCTCTTAATACACCCCTTTCACTTTAAAAGTGGGGTTTTTAGCATCTTTCTCTTCTCCATCCTCCCAGGCCTCCTTGGAGCATGAGGAGGGGAAGATCCTCCGGGCACAGCTGGAGTTCAACCAGATCAAGGCAGAGATTGAGCGGAAGTTGACAGAGAAGGATGAGGAAATGGAACAGGCCAAGCGCAACCACCTCCGGGTGGTGGACTCCCTGCAGACCTCCCTGGATGCTGAGACCCGCAGCCGGAATGAGGCCCTCCGGGTGAAGAAGAAGATGGAGGGAGACCTCAACGAGATGGAGATCCAGCTCAGCCAGGCCAACCGGATGTCCTCTGAGGCCCAGAAGCACTTAAAGATAGCCCAGGCGCACTTAAAGGTAACTGAATGAAAGGCTTAGTAGAAAGTGAAACTGAGGCCTCTGGGCAAGTGAGGAATGATAATAGCTGGTATTTACTGAGTGCTTTAGGGTTCTCAAAGTACTTTAAGTGTATTATCTCATCTGATTATCACAAGGGAGGTAGGTGTTGTTAGTATCCCCATTTTGCAAATGAGAAAACAGGCCAGGAGGTTACATAATTTATTGATGTCTCATAGATAGAATCACATTTAGAATTGTAATTGGTGGGGGCAGACTTCGCCCTGGGGTCTCCTCTACTCTAAGACCAACATTCTTTCCCCTTTACCATCTGACTGCGTTTGTTATCTACACAGTAGGGTCACAGATAGAAGAAGATGGCAGAAGGGAAAAGAGAAATAAAGGCTCACAAGATTAACATATAGGTGACTGGATACTATCCACACTGGATCTAGACAATGTCAGTAGAGACCTAGGGGAGAAAAGGGATCAAGGCTTGAGTCCTGGGTCTCTGGGCATCTGTTTTCTCATCTATAATATGAAAGAGTTGGACGACATAATGTCTCAGGTCCATTCGGAATATGTTCTGGTTCTGTCCATTTTGCAGGCTGACTAACTGGTCTCCAGGCTTACTGACAGATGAAGGGATATCAGCTCAGCCAAGTATGACAGGAGGGTCAGCACTTAGAGAGGGGCAAGATCATAAATTTAGATTTGGAAGAAAACTTAGAAGTCATTTAGAATTTCAATGAATTAATTAATTCATTAATAAATATTTCTTTTCTCTTCCTCCTACCTCCCTACCCCCATGGGGGGAGGGGGAAAGCTCTTGTAAGAAATAAAAATAATCAAGCAAAACAAATGTTCACAAATGCATGAATGCCCTAGAGGTTATTTGGGCCGAACACCTCATTTCACAGATGTTAAACTGAGGCTTAGAGAGGTTAAGTGTCTTACCCATGGTCACAGAAGTAGTAAGTAATAGAGCCTGGATCTCTACTTCAAAATCCAACATCCTTTCTGGTGAACCATGATTCCTATCTCCCCAGGAAATAATTGTTTTCCATTCTCAAGCCACAGACTCCTCTCTCACAGCAGAAGAGAGTGGTGGGAGTGGTCAGTAACAGGGGGAGGTTTGGGATAGCCTGCTCCGTGGTGGTTTCTTCATCCTTCATTTTCCAAAGAGGATCGATGATGTCACGGATGATGACTTTTGTGTGAATGGGATTGACGTGCCCTCTCCCCTACAGGACACCCAGATCCAGCTGGACGACTCCATCCGGGCCAATGACGACCTGAAGGAAAACATCGCCATCGTGGATCGAAGAAACAACCTGCTGCAGGCAGAGCTGGAGGAACTTCGGGAGGTAGTGGAGCAGACGGAGAGGGCCCGGAAGCTGGCTGAGCAGGAGCTCATTGAGACCAGTGAGCGGGTGCAGCTGCTCCACTCCCAGGTGAGAGGCTCACCATGCAGGTGAAACCCTACTGGATATGTGCACCCACAGCACCCATGACATAGTTCTTTTTTTTTTTTTTTTTTTTTTTTTTTTGATGAAGATCTATCTAGTACCCAGCAGGTTACCTGCTATGGGAAGATGGAAGTTTAAAGTGTTGTTATACCTCCTGCCAAATCAAGGTCCGGGTAAAACGAATGTCATGGTGCTGCTCTTTTAGGGAAAGCATCTAATTTAGAGATATACTCTAGGATAATTCTTTTGGTTCAGTTTTTATAATATCATCATCTAAAAATTATAACTCATAGTTCTTTTGGATTTACAAAGCACTTCCTTCACAATCACCTTGTGAAGTAGATGGTATCAGAACCAGAATCATTATCCCCATTTTATAGATGGGGAGCTCACGCTTAGAATTGAGATTCAACCCAAACCACTTGACTACAGGCCTAATGTTTTTGTTTTCATAATATATGGTGAAATAGCATCTTGTGTAGAATTTAAGATCTGAAAGTCAACACGCAAGATGAAAATTATATATTAAAAAAACAGAGCTCCCTTCAATTAGCTGATTTTGAATTTCACCTCCTCAGAAGGCTACACAACTTTGGCAAAAGGTGTGAGCTAGAGCTAAGATTTGAGCAAGGGCTATCTCACAAAACATTGTTATGCAGAGGCACATATTTACTGTTTGTATCTTCCAGCGAAGCATTGAATACCTTTTCAGTCTTCCCTCATGCCCTTTCAATTAGCCAGAACTGCTTTAACTTTCTTATTCAGATAGAACCTAACTTAAGAGGGAAATACCTCACACAAAACCCAATGACCACAATCAACCTGGCATCAGGCATGTATTTACTATGTAAAAGGGGTTAAATTATAGGAAAAAACTTTTTTCCAATGTAACAGTTCTAAACAAACAGCAGCAGCACTTTCCTCTACCAATTCCAGAGGATCATAGATTTAGAAGGAATGTTAGAGGCCCCTGAATCCAATACCCTAATGTACAGATAAGGAAACTGAGATACCTCAGTACCTCTGTATCTTTGAAGGCCAGGGCCACACAGTATTTGAGGTGACACTTGAATCCTGGTTGTTTTTTTTTTATTCAAATTCCAGCATTACATCCTCCACTCCAGGCTAGTTCTCTCCCCACAAGGATAATCTGCATTCCCTGAGAGCATTTCCCCCATCCTCAGGCTCCCAGATAATAGGAGGTACCTGCCAAGTGCTTGTGCTGCAAGTCTCTTCTCAGGCCTGGGTGTGACCTGGGATTTACACACTTCCTAGACAGCACAATTAAAGCAAGGTTGTTAAGAGAGGCAAGATTTAGAAAGCCCCAGGAACTTTCACAGCCTAGCTGTGATATGAACTGCACCCTGACCGCTTGGTTTGGCTGGGCTAAGTATAGGAGACCCTGGGGAAAGATCAGGAGGGAGCAGTGGGGCCACAGGCCAATGGAGTTGAATTCATTTAAATCAAATGCATCTATGATTTGACAATAATATAGCACTCTACTTAAGATGGTCATCTTAGATTCGGGTCCTAGAAAACTATGATATAGTGGAAAGAGCGTTGGAGTTGGACCCAAGGGACCTGACTTCCTATTCTAACACCACCCCTTAACACTGCTTTATGACAAGGAAAAAGTCAACTAATGTCACTGAATCTTAATTTCCTCACCTACAAAAGAAGGATAAGAGTGCTCACAATCTCTACCTCGAAGGTTTGTTGTTAGGAAAGTACTTTGTAAACTTTGAAATCCTATTGTCATGAGGAGTTCACCAATCTAGTAATCTGAGAAATGATACCATTGAATCAATGGCTTGGTCCCTTTCTATCTACTAGTAAAGATCAGTCCTTCCTCTTAGTACCAAAGCATCCACTACTCATTCATTTATTCTTTCTGTCACTGTAGCTCAGGACATTTCCATAAAGTTGCTTCCATGCAACTGAAGACTAGACCATCTCCCTTCAAATTTTCTGTTCACTCCTAAGTCTAGCCCTCTAACAGTATCAACATGTTCATATTGAAATTAGAATTTAAAACTCCAGGCCCTCTTCTATGTAAGGTCTTTCTCCAGTGATGAGT